>JXSR01S006229.1:42673-53221 GCA_000969725.1 Ophiothrix spiculata
TGACCTAACCATCATCTTCTACATCAAAATCCACATCTAGAAATGTATACTTTTATATGGAGAGACTTATTGGTTGCTGAGTTACAAGGCATACAATATTTCAGAAAATGAGGGGTTAACTGTGCCCTTAATTGCATTTTCACTGTTGTCTGCTGCTACAATCAGTTTGCATTTTTGTTAGAATTTAGGGGTCGTCATTTATGATGGGAATCTGATGCATTTTCGATAATTTATCAACGCAATGCTACAACCATATTCATGTTCAATGACAAAATAATCCTGAACCTGAGAAACAAATGTGACCGGTCATATCGAAAGGTACCTTAAGGGTCCCAAAATGAAAATTGATTTTTGGTCTCATCTGAAAGATTATATTTTAAGCTTTTAAGCCTTGCTTTTGATTATTGGATGTTCGATTGCAAATTAAAGTTATATCCAAATTGGTAAAAGGCTTCAAGCTGATTCAGAAAACTATAGTTCTGAGAAAATCTAGTTGAAAGTTTCTGTACTGGTAAAACTTGAACGGAGACAGAATTTTTATCTCGGTTTTTAAAACATTTGTCTTATGTTTTGGAACTTGATTAACATGATAGAATACAATTCAAAGGTAACGTTTCTGATGAAATTAGAAATGCGACCTTGGACGTGATTTTTGACTATGCTCTGCTTCAATGGCCTGTATCTCGCAATTTACTATGCCGACCTTAAGGTACCTTTCGGTATGATGGGTCACAAATAGTTATTCCTATCTATATTTGACTCCAGCTTGTAAACTTGTCATTCGGTGTTACTGCAATTCAATTGTATGATACATGCAAGTAATAATGATGGCCAAAATTACTGAAGCAAAATGTTTAGAACAAAATTACCATATGTCCTGAATCAATCCTAAATGTACTTTTATTGTTTACCGGAGTCCACTTGGACTCATGGTGTAGTCATTTTACGTGAGTCTCTATGCGAGTCGACTCGCGGACCCATATCGAAATTCTACCCCTAGTTCTATCAATCAAGTATCTTCCCAGTAAAAAAAAAAGAAGAATCGTACAAATATAATAATTTTGTAAGGTGCAATGTGAAAGGACCTTGTAAAGCAGAGTCATCATGTAAGAATGTGTGAGATAATGTTGAAGTGTTTTTGTGGTACAAACTGAATCATCAGCTTGTGTTGTTGATACTCAAGAATCCCTAGAAACAACCTATAGGCTAGTCATGGTAATTGGTGTCCTTATGTTGTCCATCAGTACAGGTATTAATCATTGCAAGTATTAAAGTAGTGTTTAAGATTGAAGATAATCACTATTTAATTAATAACACTATATCTGAACCAACATTAAGATATACTTTGTGATTTTTTTCATCATCTGCTTATGTACAGTATATCAAGGAAAAGCACTGTTGAAGAGGTTGAACAACTATCTAGGTGGTTCAACCCTCTCTTCAAAATACAAGTCACACTGGCGGTTGCTTTGTTGACCAAGTGGTGCCTGTACTTTAAAGTTCTTTCTTCTTTTACTTCTAAAAACAGTAGCAAGAAACAATTGATTACCACCAAACTCTTTCTGGATTCTTGATAGCAAAAATATTTCTGCAAAAGGAACAATTTAGTTAATAGATAAAACAAAACAACAACTACAACAACAAGAAAACTTACACTTTTCTGCAGTTCTAAGCTGTTGATCCTACCAGCTTCTTTCTTGAGTTGATCTACCTTTTCTTTGGCCATGTTTAAGTATGACTGGAGATATCTTGTCATCAACAGGACTCGGATAAAGCACATGACAGGTATGATTGCTATTCTAAACAGGTCAAAGGTTGTGTCACTCACTCTGGGTAATAGCAGGAAAGAAAGTAAGAAGAGTGGTCATATGTTATATCTATATAACAACAGTCCATCAATTTGCTCAATGCTAGCCATTTGTCTGATTACAAATTATGCACAAAATTGCATTGTGCAATGCAGAGATGTTTTGTATACATATGAAAAACACAAAATCAGGAAATCAGCAAGGTTGAAATGATTCAAGGTTAAGTTATCTTAATTATCCTGTTTAGAATTTATCTTTAATACATTAATTCTGTCTGTATTTTTGGGCAGTTTGTCAATATCAATGTTAAAGACTTTAAACTTGAATAGGTGAAACATTTTTGAGCATCCACTTCAATCAAAAAGTCTCCTACTTAAATTTTAAATCTAAAACAAAAAGATAAATCTTAATTTTAGGTGAGAAAGAATACATAAACATATTGCTATGTCGTTAATTGAGTTCAATATGAACAAAATCAATTTACTGGTCGAAACAATTGTTTCTTCCATGTATATTTAGCCTCTGCAGACCTGATGTTCATAAAGTATACTACAAAAAAAAAAGAAGTTACATAAAAAACAATCATATGGTTGGAAAAAGCCTTTAATTTTGTCACGTCTTAAAAAAAAATAATTTGTTTGTCTTAGTATCAGGTTTTATCTAGATTTATTTGATACAAACAAATATTTTCTGGTGGCACTCTTCAAATTTGACTTACATTTGCTCTGCTTTGCCCGTGAATCGTTTTCCTATTTTTGGATTGAGTAAGAAATCCCTTGCTACTGGTTTCACCCATAATAGAGAAACAAATAACGGAAACAGGAAAC
This sequence comes from Ophiothrix spiculata, assembly GCA_000969725.1. Lineage (NCBI taxonomy): Eukaryota > Metazoa > Echinodermata > Ophiuroidea > Amphilepidida > Ophiotrichidae > Ophiothrix > Ophiothrix spiculata. Next base: position 45,309 of record JXSR01S006229.1, read on the forward strand.
TACAATGCAAGATCAATCTGTCAAGAAAAAAATAAATACAGTATGAATGATATACAAATTAAAACAACCTAGCTATCCTCCTCAAGCCTTTGCTCGTTTTCACCTTTGGTTTTGAAATCTGACAAAAAAGATTTACATCTATCTCATTCACATTTTGTTATAAAAATAAGATGTAGATGAATTCTTCAGAACAATTTAGGTGAAGAGTCATCTTGTTCTAGGTACAGATCCACCTGGCCAATAATAGAATTAGGTGAATATTTCACCACTTCACCTACCTGAACTTATTTAGGTGCAAATAAGGGTGATTCGCTTGGTCAAAATAAAAGACATCAACAATTCATTGGCCTCCTAATTTTTGCTTGTACAAGCTTCAACATTGAGTTGTTTTTTATATATTCTGTCTTAATTTACAAATTTGCTATTTCTATGGCAAATGGATTAACCGGTTAGTTGATTCATTCATATCGTAAACGACTGCAGACTGAATGACTATCATACATGTAGCGTATAATGCAAGCTACTCTATTTTGAAAGATTATTAAAGGTGGTTTCAAACTAGCTGTCGTTGCGGCACACGACGTTGCGGCAGACGACCAAATATTCGCAATTTAGAGTTGTCGCATTGTAGTACGACACATTTGCATATTGTCGCAAGAAAAGTTGAATTTATTCCAACTCAAAATATTATGTCGTTGCGACCATCATGACAGGGTTATCGATATATCGGCTTGTCGTACGACAAGGAGATGCGAGGTTGAGTTTGCGCACTTAGAATTTTTGAAGTCACGCTGGTCGTACGACAGGCAAGTCTGAAACCAACTTTAGTCAATCTTGTTTTTAATTTCAGGATAAATTGGGAGAACAAAAAAAAACCTGGTTGACTGCAAATACATAGGTTACAAATATGCTACAGAGATGTTCATCACATATGAACAACGATGCAGTTATGTATCTGCATATTTTTATCGGATAGCATGTTTGAATACCTTTTAACAACGCAAATAATCCTGAAACGTATCAATTAAATTCTAAATATTTTCAAATTAATAGATACTCATCGTCATAAAAATATATTGTAGAATTTAAAGCAAAATCCTAGTTTGTGAATGTTTGTTGCTTGCCGTTTTAAATTGTTCCCAAACACCAAGCCTTGCACATACTTAAAATGACACGCGATGAACAATGCGCCAACTTACGTGTACTGCGTAAACGCTCCTGTATAAGGAGAAGCAGTGAGTTGTTGAATGGTGTTGATGACAATCTTTTTGGTTTTTTTGTCATTCACACATGATTTTGTTTTTACAGAATTGCTATATACTTACTGATAAATTGGTCTTTCTGCACAGTATCTGAGAGTGTCTACATGCATTCTACCATATCTGAGGCCCGGGAAAGCCAGAAACGCACCAAGAAATGAAGCTACAAGTGCAAGCAAGAACTTGAAGGCAATTTTGGAGATTGGACTCCTGGATGTAAACCCCTGCTGCTCCATGAACACCAGAGCATCATGGGTAAAATTACCATGAGCTATAAGAAATTAAAGAAATGGAAATGTCTATTTGAAACAAGAGTATATCACTGACAATGGGAATCTGATCTTTATGATTAATGGCCAAACATTTTACTTTACTAATCAACATTTGGATAGTCCATTTGCTCTGCTGCTATATAGTTTCAATGTCTCTCAATTATATGCAACATATTTGTTGTACGAAATTCACACTTAATAATAGCTAATAGCAAAAAGCCCAGCTGATAGAGCATACAACATCAAAGTTCAACTAGACAATCTGTGAAACTTACCATCATTGAGTCCAAATTCCAGAATATGTTCATCCACAATAAGTACTGCCATTGCCACTACTAAGAAGAAGAATCCAAACAAGATACATAGCGACCTCTCTCCATCTTCCTCACTTGTAAAATACAAGGCAGTCAGTGAAAACAGCACATGACTATGTGATTGAATGGTTAAGGAATCAAAAATCCTGTATCACAGCAGATAACATTTATGTTATCTTTTTTTGTCTTAATGAAACATTGCATACAATGTAGAATGGCGATATCAATGTGTGGCAAACATAAATAATGCCTTATCTGCTTGCACAAATATGTGAATATTTAGCACAAAACAAGACAAAAAAAACCTGGTCACATTTTTTGTAAACTAGAGACAATTTTGTATCAAATGAATAAAAATTTAAATTTCTGCCATGGGTAGCCATGAGATCATAAGATGAAGTTTGCAGTCATTCCATAAAAAAGGTATTTTGGTATGTCTAGATGGCAAACTACAAGTGAAATTTGATGATTCATACAAAGTTTCTATCTCTTAAATCTCAACTTAAACAGCTCACATGGACAATGTAATCCTAAGTTTTACCCTCCCCCTAGTTGCTTTTGTCATCAAATGAGGTATATGACTATAAATATGGTCCGTTTAAACTTTTTTAAAATGCTTGAACAAGAATTTGTATTGACTTTGTTCCTGCCACCTGTGCCGATAAGCAATGAATTAACCCTTTGAACCCAACGAGCTGGTATACCAGCTCACGTGTACATGAACAGTATACCCGATGAGCTGGTTTACCGGCTTTTAGGTCATGTGTCAGACAACGTGTCTCTCAACAAGCATGGGTTGTTACAATATTCATAAGTCTTACTTATATTGGAATACATCAATGAAGCTTTGTACCCATGGTTGATGGGTCATTTGGTTCTTTTTAACTCGAAAGAGGTGAAAATTCCTCATATTTTCCTAAATTTGGTCACAATTTTCAACAAATGTGGCTTCGCCCATAGACTACAACGTAAATGTCGAACATGTTGGCCGACATAAATAGTATTCTTTTGTGAATACTGGTTTAATGGAACAATTCAGACTACTGTAAAATGAAAAAGTAAAGCAAGGGAAATCAAAATCAAAGTAAGTTTAGGGGTTATTTTTGGTTTTTAACTTTTGGGTTGGCCTGGGTCAGCTGTACAGATACACGTGGAATGGCCAGGGTTCAAAGGGTTAAATCATGGATATGTAAATCAGACTCCTAATGGTGACATTTGACTTTGTCACTATGGCAATGTTTCTTTTTCAAATAAACTTTTAGATCAGAGAAACTACTCCCAAACTATTAAACACTATTTTAACAGTTTGATGTTGTATTGCATGTTTTATGGGTATACAGCCGGTCTATTATTGTAGAATATAGTATTTGCTAAGGGAATAGAGACAGACTCCACGCACATATTTAAGCTTGACGTCTGAGGACATTCGCTCACTAGACAGACATAACTTCTCTTGCGATATTCACTCTAACTTATTCGCTCAAAATGTAAATGACAGGTACAATGCTTAAATACTGGTTAAATCGATGTAAAAATCTATTATGCTAACGTCGATTTAATCAATATAAGCAATATTTTCCATCCATTTGAGAAAAAGTTAGAGCGAATATCGCGAGTGAATGTCTCTCGGTCAAGCGAATACCTTTGGACGTCAAGCCTTTAAGTAAGAGCCTGTTGATACTTCATTTTTAAACCCTATTTAACACATCTTAAAGGATACACGGTGAAGCCAGCTAGCATAGCGACCCATATCAAGCTCAGATTCAATTCTCCTTCTTGATATAACCAGGCCTCTGTCAGTAAATACACTATACATGCTATCAAGGAGAAATCCACCAGCCACCGGTACTCAGTGTAGAATCTTAACACAACAACGTTGAAGGGTTCAATAACTTTCAGGCGTAAGTCTAACTCTATACTCTTTGGTACTGTAAATGAGTTGTCGATTGAACCATCAGGACCTCTTCTCACCTCCTGATTATGTCTGAAGGAAAAAAAAAGAATAAAGTAAAGTTTTTAACAACATAGTTTTGTTTAGAAGCAGTATCAAATCAATTAAAATCAATAAATAAAATGAGTTTGAGTTTTACAAAGATAAAATGTTATTACTATATAAAATCCAGACCAACCTATTTTTCCTATGTCTTCCTTTGGTTTGATTGATGCCAGCCAATTTCTTTAGCTCTTCATCTTTTGGATACATGTAACGCACCAAGTTCCTGCAAGATGGTCAAATTAAAAACAAAACTAAGAAAACATTGAACATTGGAATGTATAGTAACGCTGGCTTATTCCTGTAACATATTTTTGTACAAATAATATCATTACTTATCGGGTCATTATTTGTTGTAAATAACATCAAGTATGTACTGTTAACACACTTGCAAATATAAAGAAATCATGATTGGAAAATAATAATAGCTATAAATAAATAAATACAGGTGATTTTAGAGCATGCAGACTCATTCACTTATGATGCACACTGTGGATCAAGTAAGCCCAAATATGCCACTCAAACCATTCCTGGTCAAGTCCCTGAGTTAATAGTTTCTACAAGACAATTAACAGTGATTTCTTTGTCCAAGGGAATTTCAAGCACACACAAATTTGGCATCACCCCCTTCTGTGTTGAACTTCTGTCCCACAAGGAATCGCCTTTGTTAGAGTGGCATTGAGCTTCCTTGGACCACAGTGTTTATCAACCAAATGCAAAGTGAAATAGCTAACTTATAACAAGCACACTTTAGGTAAAAAAAACCCATGAAGACTGAAATTTAAAACACAAAATAAATATCTTTTACACTGCTTGTGTGTGTAGCAACATCAAAGATGCATTATCAATCATAACTACATTAATTAATGCCCTGATGCAGGGCTGAACATTGGCATTTCTTTTAACTAGCTTGTCAGGTCCAAGGAAGTTATAGGGGGGAACAGGGATTCTCCGCCATTTTGATTTCATCGCCGTGTAAATCCTATGGGACAGCAGCCATCTTGGATTATCGCTCATGGAGGGTGAGTTATTGTACCTCCGGCATTTTACGGCTCCGCTTGCAACACTTCGAGAGTCTTCGCAACGGATTAGCGGGAAAATTGGCGTAATTCAATCAGAGCAAGTCGCAATCCACGCTACATGAAACGCAGACACGGTTTGCACGTGAAACAAAATGCACACGCTGTATATGCGTCAGGTGAAGATTTACGCGATCTGCCTGGATATCGGGTCAAATTCCGAATATATCCGTAGGTACAATAACTCAGCTCCATGAGCGACAAAAGATAGCGGAGAAACCGTGTTCCCCCCTATAACTTCCTTGGTCAGGTCACACAGATACCTTTACCTCACACAGGAAACATTTTGAAGTTACTCGCTTGACAGAAAATCCACCTACAACATACTAGAGTTACCAGTCCTCAAGGTAATACATTTCTGATGAAGAGATGATTTATTCCTGTCAGTTTGGAAAGTAACTCTCCATTTCCAGGCCTTGTATTTTGAGGTGTGCGAGTGCGATAGCACACCATCATGCGCCTAAAATGATCTTGAGAAGTGCGATTTTTAGCACACCTAAATCTGGTAAAATTATACACAATAAGAACCAAAATGCACACCTATAGCACACCTGAATTTCCTGAGAAGTGCTATTTGTAGCACACCAGGTATTTTCAAAAATTCAAGGACTGCATTTCTACCTTCCTGGTGCAATAAATCACCTGCCATTGGTTCTGATCTTGGGCAGGTGCTAATTACCAGTTGAAATCCATGTCTTACCCTCTTGCTATCAGCCACTCAGCTAGCGAGTGATGTGGAGCAACCTTCTGAAGAACACTTGCTGCTACAAAGCTCAGAATGAGCTGAGCTCCAAACAATGCCTGCAAACGGTGTGACAAAAAATTAAAGAATAATGTCACATCACTTGTTTATGTAACGATAACATCAAAATAACAATAACAACAACAACAACGTGACACAGTGACCAATTATGTACAGGGTTAACATGTTTTCGAAACTCATTTCAGACCCTATTTCTTGATAGGTCTAGCTGTCCCTGCCCCTGCTTTCTTCCGATAAAACAGGGTGTGCTGTTTGTCGCCTTAACTCCGCAGAAGTGCATTCATTTACAGCACAGAGAAGGCTTGGCACAGAGGTACACATGTATCAATTTTTTTCATATTGAATTATTCTGCAAAACAGTGACCAGATACCATGAAGATACATTTATTTTTTTCTGTGAATTATAGGCATTTCGTTTTTGAGGATATGTCCATTATATTACTTAATAAAATCAAGTACAAATGAATGTTTTTATGCATTACTTATAATGGTTAAAACTGAGTAACAACAATTAATTTTATGTTTCGTACTTTTTGTTGAAACTCATCGTCATCTTCAGCAGCATAATTTGATTCCTAACTGACTCTCCTGCGAAACCATCAACATGTCAAGGTTCAGAGGAGAATCAGTTGGAACTCAGAATGTTTTACTAATATCTGTTTAACAAGTATCGTTATAATTTTTCTTTTCAGGGATGGTTATGGCATTTTGTAATTTTGCCTGAATTTGCCTGAAAATGTGAATTTCCCAATACTTTTGTACAGTGAAGATCCAAGAAATTTTGCCTGAATTCAGGCAAAAACCTGAAGATAATCATGCCTGCTTTTTACATACAACAAATTGTATTCTTGGGGAAAAAATATCAAATTTTCTTACCATTTCTGGCAATGCGAAGAGGTTAATCTCTCACAAGACCAATTCACTGTAAAAACAATACAACACATTAATGTTAAAGCAATATTATAAGATTTGGTTACAAAATAGATTTGAGTTCAAGCACTTTAAAGCAAGGATTTTAAAGATGTCTGTTCCAGGTTGTCCTTAAAAATAGCTTGCTTTGTTTTGGGCATGAAATCCTGAAATATGCAGTATATTGCTTGGAATTGCTTAGCAGTGAAAATAAAATACTTTTGCTGTTTGCGATAACGTTCCTGCGGGGAAGTTTTTTCTCGCCCCGACCCCGTCAATCCCCATAAATTTATTTCCCGCCCCGCCCGACCAGATCAAATATAAGTTTGCTTCGACTGATCCCGACCCAAAAAGATTTTTTTTAGACCAGACTGACCCGGACCAGCAGTTTTTCATGATTTCCCAGTCAAGATGGATATCTTTCCCCTATCTTTATCTATTATAATGGTGTCTAATAAGGACAACGATTTAGGCTAAAAACGATAACGAAAAAATTGCATAATTTAAAAAAAATGCCGTCAATTAGGAACTTACAAATCTCTTTGGCCCGTATTCACAAAAGGGGAATAACTTTATTCCAGGAATAAGTTTTTATTTCTTCCATTGGTGACGCCATATTGTATTCACAAATGAAGAATAAAGTTATTCCACAGGCTAGGTATCCAAGGTTGTATAAATCCAACTTAGCTCATGGATCTGAACAATCTCTATTTCAAGAACGGAAAATGTTATTCCTGGAATAACTTATGTGAATACGGGCCTAAATGTTGTTACAGTATCAAAACAAACCCTACAGCCTTAAAGCATTTAATTCCAATTTTGGTTCTTTTATTTTTTCTATACTTTAATTCTAATTTTAGTTCATTAGTTTTTTCTAAAACGTTAACGCATTACTTGAATTGGCCCAGGTTTTTTAAGAATCATACATTTTTTTATATTATGCTTCACAGGAAATTTATAATGTAATTGTTTTTAAAAGCAAAATCTCGGTGACGTCACAAGTCTAAATATGCATTGTTCCGTAAAGGTAAAATTAGTCTCAATTTTTAAGTAGAGACTAATTTTTCCTTTACAGAATAAAAAAAATACTGGTTCTTGGAACCACGCGATCCCCCTGGCCGACGCGATCAGAAAAATGGAAAGCTTAGGGAAATTTGACATCATATGACCTTTGACCTTCAGATGTGACTTTTGACCTCATCAACATATGAGGATTCTTATATTATATCCACAAACCAAGTTTGGTTCCAATCAGACTTCAACTTTTCAAATTAGGCCAAATTGACATTTTCAGCCTATTTTACAACTTGACCTCAAATGACCT
>JXSR01S006230.1:15095-26810 GCA_000969725.1 Ophiothrix spiculata
TTGTGTTCTCCCAGTCCTCGTATGAATCGACACCACAACATTTGAACTGTTGACAAAATAATGCAAATAAAACAATTATTATATAAGGTGAAATGGAACAAAATCAATGGACACACATATTTTGATGTGTCCAATACAAGAGGCCGAAGAGGCCTAATGAATTAGGCAGCATTCAAAATTCATGGCAAGTGCATTTATTTTGACTCAATGTCTGAACAAAATGGCATGGCCCAATAAGGTAGCTCTAACGGCTATTTACACATGTCAGAAAATTAGCTTTAAAGTGAATAGCTTTTGGGAATGGGAACCAAAACCTATTTCCATTTAAAGAAAACCCTTCAAAGGTAACATATATTAAGTTTTATAATATTCGGCCAATTTCTTATGTTTTTCTTTATTTTTTGAAAATTCCCTAAAAATCAGAGTTTTTGAATTTTCATGTCAAGAGGGAATGTGCTATGACATTCAAATTTTAGGGGCTGGTGAAGGATTAAAATAGCTAAATTCTCTCGTGGGCTTTTTGCAATAAAGTATTTTATTTTCAAGAAAAATAATTTTTTTAGTTCCTAAATTTAGGCATATTTTCAAACACCTATAAAAATAGCATATATAGCATAACTCAAAAACGCATACGATCGAAAAAAATCAAAATTTGGAATACAAGTTTTTTTCATCATTCTGTGAAATTTTGAACAAATTCTGTGCAGGACACCGTAGCCGTTAGAACCACCTTAAGTACAAGGATGGCACTAGGTCTAAAATCTTGAGAGCACCATGGGACTTTTAGCATGTACGAAATACATCAAAATTAAAGGTAAGAATTTGGTTATTCCAGGAAGCAGATTCACATCCTAGCGCTAAGCTTGACCAAGCATACTTGAGGTCCCTTCCAAAATTTTAAGGCTAGGTGTTCAGGGTTAGGGGGTAAGGTTACAGTTAGGGTTAGGGTTTAAAATTTGGGTTAAGGTTAAGTTTATGATGGGACCTGAAGTATAATTTTTCCTGTAGTTCATACACGACAGAAAAATTAATACTGCATATTTGCAAAAAGGAATCATACATTTGCATTAATCAAAACAAAATAAATCATCCCTGGATAAAAAGAATGTAACAACCAAATGCGCTAAGTTAAAGCTCTTTTCGTTGTCCACAGTACAACAATGCACTGTTCTCATTGTCCGAAATGCAACATGCAGAGTGCATTGTAGAATCTTCAATCAGCTCTGTGTAGTCTGAAACTTTGCCCTCAATATATTCCATATTTCCATGTTATTACAAAAGGGCAAATGTGTCAAATGTGATCAATGCAATAATATAGAACTGGCTAGTTCCTTCGCATCCCATTTAGTGACCAAGCAGCGAGCGTGTGCCGCATAGTGCATCCCATTTAGTGACCAAGCAGCTAGCGTGTGCAGCGTAGTGGCACAAGCGAGCTTTATTACGTCATTATGACGTCATTTCTTGACCAATTTTTCATATTTTTTGGTATCAATGGAAAGAGGAAATCCTAACCTATATTATGATATCAAATATCTAACTTTGAGCATATCATAATAGAATAACTTGGCTGTAACCCATCAAATGTGGCGATTTAATCACGCCATGTATCTTGAATGTCTCCAAGCAGTTTATCTGGTAAGCATAGACAGGTTGTTGACATCTATCTACACCTGTATAGAAACAGGCCTTCATTTCTAGAAATGCTTGCAGGGCTATTAATCGCTCTCCTGGCATAGCCGAGGAGCTCAAATCGAGCTCCTTAAAATAACTCTCCCATGAATGGCGAGGAGCTCTATTAATTTAAATGTGTATTGAATAATAAATATACATGTACTTAAAAATAAAACACACTGACACACTTCTTGCTTGAATTTGATAAATTTCAATTACATCATACATGCCATAAGAAGGCCCTGCATGGCTTGAAAATATATTTTTTGTCATTTAAACAACACTTCTGTTAATTTTAATGTAAATTTATTTTATTGTATAGTGCTGTAATCGATACACTTTGTAAATGTCACTATATCGGAAGCATATTCTGCGACAATATGCAGTGATTAAATCCATTTTCGTAGCCACACATTGTCGGAATGAAAATCGCCATTTACCGTATTACACCTTTACTTTTCCCCACTATCATCCCCTCTTGTTCTTCCATCAATCCTTTTTTTTTGTATATTTATTATTTTAAGTTTTGAAGAAATATTAATCACAATTTGACCGGCAGTTTGGGCGTTGTAAAAGCTTGTAAACAACAGCAGGTCGCCATTTTATTAACTAGCAGATTACACGGTCATGACGGTGATCGCTTGACACGCACATTGAACACATTACATCGTTCGCATGTAGCACTGATGAGGAGACAATTACATTGTCTTCCGACTACAGATGGCGCTCTAATTGTTTCCAAACGGTCTTTTTTTCTATAAATATTTTTATCGTTAGTGTGTCGATATGAAGGAATTCCTTGGTCGATCCTCTAATTCCTGGGTCTAAATTCACAAGGAGCGTGACATATCGCGCACGTAAAACCATGTTCAGGGGCGCTGTAGCAGCGCCGGCGCAATCGCGCTCCTCAGAAATGAAGGTCTGTAGAAAGTATAAATATCATTGACTTTGTTTTCATAACATACTGTACACAAGGACGAGTGACCTTCCTGACAAAAGTTTGTCAATATAGCTCCTTTCGTCCTTGGTGATCTTTAAAACTTTTCGATATCCCATCGTTTATGCCCATGTTTTTTGAGTCAAATGAATGTATGACCATGAACAAGTTATATATTGTATACACTATCCATAAGTAGAGAGCTCTCAGTGTAGAAAGCTGAAATGGATAGGACATTTTAATTAGATGCAAAAATGAGTTGGGCAATTATTTTATTAGCATGATGGAATTATAATGGTGTGAGAACTGTAGATGTTTATCCATGGATCATAACGTGGGTTGAGAGCCTCAAGGTCATATCTGCACGAAGATAAAAAAGAGAAACAAGGCCGTATTTGCATGTGCAACAAAGGTGCAAATACGGCCTTGTGGCTCTTTTTATCTTCGTGCAGATACAGTCTTGTGGCTTTCAACCCACGTCAGGCGGCGTAGGACACGATAAATAGTATCCACTAGATTTAGGGACGAGGGATTTCTAAAACGCAAATTAGGGTACGATTTACGTGTATTTCTATTGGGTCACGTGACTCACATATTGAAGAAAATAATTACAAAGATCATATTTTTACCTTTCCTTAAAAAATTACAAAAGTGTTCTTATAGTAATCAACATAATAATGTTATTCTAAATCCGTGAACCCCACTTTTTATATATGTTATCATATTTTTTTACCGGTTACAAAAATAATTTTAGTGATCATCCCGGAAGTTGATTTTTCCACGAATCCCAACGGCTGTAGGCCAGACGGGCGGTATAGGACATGACGCAGCCAGGGGATCGGCTACGATACCGTCCGGCAACCAGTAGCAGTTGCCGCGGCCACCATCGTCTGAACCCACGTTATGATCCATGGATATACATCTACAGTTCTCACACCATTATAATCCATCATGCTACTAAAATAATTGCCAAACTCATTTTTGAAAACTCTTCTTACTGTTTGCTGCATGTAGTCCCAGCTTTCCTGGATATTGGAATCATTAGAGTACTGTGCAATGGCATTATTCATTCCATTCTCGATGCCCATTTGAACCTGTAGAACAATAGAATATTTGTACAATAATCATACACAAGATGTTTTAATATGAAGATGTATGTTCCCATTCATCCAGTTGTAATAAATATAAATGATAAATAACTCAAATACTGGAACTTACTCACATGATCATCCCAGGAATCAGATGCCTGTTGAAGACCACTGGTTATGGTCGCAACGTCGCATAGTTGCAAAAGTAAGTTCCAGTATTTGAGTTATTTATCATGATATTATAATGTGTATAATCTGATGAAAACAAAATTCACCAGAGCTATTCTGCCCCCAAATGATAAAAGGGCATAACTGACAATTTTGTCAAAATTGAGTAATCACCACTAGTAGGTACCACCCCCCCCCCCCCCCCACCCCCCGGATGCTCCACAACATCTATACATATACAGCTAGCCCCCTTAATCGGGCCAGACTCAACACATGAATGGCATCTATCTCTAGTTCCAAAAAACTCTGGGTAGAGAATGACAATATCTACCCATGGATGAGACATATCAAACATACCAACTTTTATTTCTACACCCTGCAAATTTCAGTTCAAAAAGTGACTTTTGTGCACAAGTCAATTGGAGCCAGGAACACTAATTGGCAATTATATCAGAATAATCAGTAATAATATGTCAGTTAAGCCCTTTTGGTACCCAACTTTTTGGCTGAGTCATGAGCACGGTTTATGAAATTTTGGCTGGAAAATTTTTGACACGACACAAATAATGTTTTTTTTAATAATTTTTTTCTGTAATTTGGTTCTATTTACATACTTTATCATTAATCAGACTTTAAATGTAAAATTCATACCGGTAGGGTGATTTTTTAAGGGGGGGGGTCCCTAGGAACCCCTCCCCCCTTGGCACCAATGGGTGGGAAATACCTTGGTCGTTTTAAGTGTTCCTTTTGTACATACCTCTTCCTTATAGACAATGCTTAGGACTGCACCGGTCAATTCAAACAGCAATACAAACAGGAGCATAACAAAGAACTGGAAAAAATGGGAGAGAGGGAGAGAGAAATAAGAGACAAGCTTGGTTGAATGTTTTTAGCACATATATGTCATATGTGTCCCGTCATATCTAAAGGTACCTTAATACCGGCATAGTAAATTACGAGATACGGGCCATTGAAGATGAGCATAGTCAAAAATCACGCCCAAGGTCGAATTTCTAATTTCATCAGAAACGTTACCTATGAAGTGTATTCTATCATATTAATCAGGTTCCAACATCCAAAACATAAAACAATTGTGTCAAAAACTGAGATAAAAACCATTTTTCAATTCAAGTTCTACCAGTACAGAAACTTTAAACTTGATTTTCTAAGACCTGCAGTTTCCTGAATCAGCCCGATGCCTTTTACCAATTTGGATGTAACTTTGCAATTGAACATCCAATAACCAAAAGCAAGGTGTCATTTTGAAGCTTAAAATATAATCTTTCAGATGAGACCAACAAATCAATTTTCATTTTGGGACCCTTAAGGTACCTTTTGATATGACGGGTCACATATGGTGATTTTGGACCTTACAGGCACAATTATGGATTGGACACCGTGAGGACACATGATCTTTTTGTTACCATATTCTTTTCAATTGAGGCCGTTTGATCATTTTTTAAGTGACGGGAACATTAGAGATTTAGACTTGAACAAAATGGCAGCTCAAGGGGGATCCCTTCTTGCTGACTCACTCCAGATGGCCATTTTGGACCTCATTACGGGCATCATTTTGGATTTGACACCATTTGATCAAATGAGGATGCATGATCAGTTTGTAACCAACCATATTCCTTTATATTGATTAACCATGATATTAGGCATTGTAAAGGCAGTATGAACAGTTTTTGTTTGCATGACATTTGAACAAAACGACTGCTTAAGGGGACGCCCTTTTTGACGTTCTCCAAAAATCAAGAGCATGGTGTGAGCACATAATTTTGCTCAAGTCTTAAAATATCAAGTGGAAGGCTGGTTATTTTATTCATTTTGGGATTTTGTTGCATGTTACTATATATAAAAAATCTCAAAACTAAATATGAAATATCATGCACAATGGAGGAAATTGAACAAACAAAATAAATAATTATAATATGCACACTTTTTATTTTGACAATTACATGAGGGAAATCAACATTAGTAAGGTGTTAATTGGTTAACATTATCAAAGCTCCAGTTTGCAAATAAACAATTAATATTTTAATTGCTCTTTGTTGTGTCAAATTAGTAATTATCATGATTTTTATAGTCCTTTATCCTAAAGAAAGAAGCAACTTGGTGACAGGAAATGAGTTTTCAAAGTAAGAAGCCTCACCAAAAATGGTCCACAGTGGTTTGGTAACTAAAGTCTAAAATGATTTTACATAAAGTTTTAAATTAAGCCTTAATTTTTTTAAAAAAACGGTTTGAAATAGGCTAAATATGCACAACTAAGGCTAATTGGGGCTTACTTAATAAAACAAAATGGAATTTTGAACTAGTAGGCCTAAATGTCAATCAAACTGAATTTATTGCTAGCCTCATGAGAATATAGATATACTGCAAAAATGTGTTTCGGTTCATGTATTTCTTCTATATTTTCTAATATCCTTGTACAAATTATATAACTAGCTGCTATAATGTATGACCACAGAGGGATCACTCTAACCCTAACATCCTACCTACCCCTTTTCATTCTCCTCGGAAATAAGGGTGTCAAAAATTGGTGGTTCCCACCGGAGCTCAAACCAGGGTCCTCTCGCATCCCAATTCCATGACCACCTATACCAAGCCACCCAGGGGGCGCCGCCTAAGAAGCGATTTCGTGCCCATATAGGACCCCGTGTATGACGTATTCGGACTTAACCAATTTGCTGATTTTCTCTTGTAATCTTTTGTAACCTTTGGGAGCTTTAGGGTTAACATGACAATGTATTCCCTATTCAACTAGAGACAAAGCAAATAAATATTCGGCTGATAACTTAAAGATTTGAAATTCTTTTATGACTAGACAAGCAACTACATGTAAGTCTTGTATAAAATTTACATTGCTATCCAAGTAGTTAGCATCCCATAAGTATTGACCAATCTTTTGGCAAAGTACAGTAGCTAACCTGGCAAATAATTGAGTACCTAGGCCTAGTCCAATATACAGTGCAATACCGTACTTAGCATGGGCGTCATTTCGGGGGTGGGGGGGGGGGGGGGGACAGGGGGACACGTCCCCCCCCCCCACGTTTTGAAGGGTGGGGGACACAATATCAAATGTCCCCCCACGGTTTTTATTTATTTGCAAATTTGTTCACATTATTCACAAAAAGACGTGTTAGGAACACACACCCTTAGAATGCAACAAACGCTAGGGCTTCAGGGGGCTTCGCTCCCTGACCCCCATCAAGGGGCTCTGCCCACTGGACACCCGCCGGGCGCTCCGCCCACTGGACACCCTTACACTTCAAAATGAAATGACGCCCATGGTACGTAGTGGGCACCAATCCCCCAGAGTATTGCCTAAGCTTTTGTTATCACTTGACGATGCCTTCCTGTGTACAGACAATTGTCAAAGTGCTCACAGAATAGCAGGTGATTGAGTATTGAGTCAAATTTCCTGGATACGTACAATTACTGATAAATTAATGCTCTATGTTGGTAACCTAGCTGGGAGGCACAAAACCAAAATCATAGACATACTTTGTTGAAATTAGAAGGATCCATAATTCTGCATCATCAGAGCTGAATTAAGGTCTATTTTTTGCTAATTAATATAATGTCATTATTATTGTTTCATGGAGCATGGTCCGATTGCCACAACTTTTTTTTCAAACTTTTTGAGATTTTGGTTCCAAAATGTTGATCATATTTTTCTCATAACTCATGTGAAATTTCACGGCTGAGTTACGTTCCATTTTGGAGATATATATGAAAATGTGTCTAATTATGGTAACCATAATTTATTTTACACAGTAACATATAGGCAGCTATGAAATACAAAATTGCCCATAAAATCAAAACGGTTTGACCGATTTGGTTGAAATTTGAAACTTAGATCGCTTGAGTGGTCTTCTTTTACACAACATTGAAAACTAAATTTTGAAAAATCGGACCAAGCTCCTTTAATCTATAGATAGTAAGCTTAATAGATAGGAGTTCAGCTTTAGTCACTTCTCTAACAAGAAGCATCAGGAAGAGAAACAATTTTTCTCTCGCAAAATAATGCCAGTCAGCTTTGATAGCCCTGATAGCTCAGTTGGCAGAATGTCCACTTTAAACAGGAGGTGACAGATTCAAATCCCAGTCAAGGTTGGACTTTTCTGAAGTCTTGGCCCCTGTGAGGGAAAGAATATTTAAAGTTTTCTTCATGTTTTTACCTCATGAACTATTTATCTCATTAGCATCTAAAAGGAAAAACAATTCAAGATAATCTAATTTTCAGAAACAGGCCACTGCATCAAATGATGTGTACAAGCTTGAATAACAGGTTGGTGATGGTACAGTGGAACCTCTTTAACACAAAATCTGTGGGGCAGCACATTTTAGTTTTGTGTTATCAGGATTTTGTGTTATCCATCACTGCTGTAGAAATCAATTTTGTGTTATCGGGGTTTTTGGGTTATCAGATTTCATGTCATAGAGGTTCCACTGTAATTACTATTTTAGTTCAATTCAAAATAATCAAACCCGCAATTTTTTCTCAGAATACTCACCGTGATTTGAAGACATTTGCTTTCCTTACAGGCGCCCAAACATCCCAAGAAGCCAACGGTTATGAGCAGAATACTGAGCGCAATCAGAATGCCTGCGGGCCCCGTCAGATAATACATGTTGTACATGTGTTTGATAGGTCCGACGTAGTCGAAGATATGCACCGTCAGGTAGATCATGATGGCTGCACATGACTGAAAATGACATCACAAGATTGGTAACATTAAAACACCTTAGATTTTTTAAATAAAAACCTTACTCTAGCTATGTAAGGTATGAAATCTCAAAAAAATTGGATAGGTATGTGCCGCATGGGTTATCTAACTAAGGATCTTGCAGAACTGATTTTTGGTCAAAAATAGGGTATGGAACTGATTTTTCTCCGAATTGAGGTCTCAGGAACTGCTGTAAGTGCAACCCCCTCCCCTCGGGCTTGCTGCGTCGATTGTGTGGGATATATTTCATAGAGTGTGTACAGGTATTGTACGTTGACTCAATGTTTACTACCATGAAGAAAATAAGATTAGGACGTGTCCGTAATATTGAAAAGTGGATCAGTTGATGGGGCGCAGCCATAGATTTGCAGGGGAGATAAAAGGGGCATGTGCTAAATTGCGGGCTGCAGGTTGCAAAAATTCAGGATGCGGGCTGCAGGCCATGGGTTATACAGGACGCGGGATGCGGGCCATGGGTTGCGGGCTATGGATTTGAATGAATATTTTATGTGAATATATCAAGGGGGAAGGGGCAAGGTCCTACCAGAAAATACATTTACACCAGGCACCTTTGTCTGTTACTCGTTTCTGGAGGGACAATAAAATCACTTGTCTGAATTAAATTTGAGCAAATGTTTTGTGATTTTCACACTTCGAGAACATTCAGAAAATATCTTTTAATTACCATACTCAAGTCCAAAGAGACATCAAATTTGCATTTCTCCGCTCATACATGTGTAATAATATCAGGGTTTAATAGTTTATGCTGTGCTTCATGTAAACAAACATTACCCATGTTAGCTTGCAATGTACCTAATGATATTCCACCATATCATCAAAATTGTGCAACCATGTTTTCTGCATACTATCAGTAATTTCAAGCTTTATCATGGTATATTTTTGTACCATCATCATGTGTGCAGATGACATAACACAATTTGGGTATTTTATTTGACATATTATTTATGCTGTGCTTCATGTAAACAAACATTACCCATGTTAGCTTACAATATACCTTATGATATTTCACCATGTCATCAAAATTGTGCAATCATGTTTTCTGCATATTATCAGTATTTCATGCCTCTTCATGGTATATTCTTGTACCAGCATCATGTGTGCAGATGACATATCACAATTTAGGTATTATATTTGTCATATTGATTTGAAGTGACCTGCATTGTAATTCCATTGCATGTAAACAGGATGTTAACTCAGTTTCCAGTGCCTGTTAACATGATGTTATTACCTTGGTTCAATTAATTTCATTTTTCAAAATATGTAGTGTTATGCTTCATGTAATCAAAAACCTTCTCATGTTAGCTTGCAATATGCCGTATGTTATCCCACCGTGTCACCAAGTGCCTAAAGTACCATCTTTAATGATTTCAAACGTACCTTGTTAGCAATCCAAATTTAATTCTTATTATTCTCCTCATCTGTTAACAGTTTCAGTGGCCAATTCCATTTTGTCAAATATATGTTGAAAATATCACAAATTATCCAATAAATCAAGCATTATTTTCACCACCTTCCTACGGTCTACTGTGGGATTCTGGGGCATGTTTATTCATCACTACCATAATTGGACAATTCCCTAACCTTAAGTTAACCTTACCCCTTACCCCTACCTTAACCCTTACACCTTAACCCTAATCTTAAAACACTTAACATCAAATCCAGTATGTCCAATTATGGTTGCAATAAATAACCACATCAAGTGAAGGAATACGTCGAGCATCAGTGTGCCGAAGATCTAAGCCCCTATCTGCTGCAGGGGGATTCTATGGAAGGCTTTCATGGAAGGGTTCTGCCATGATCAGAGCAAGAGATTCGCCCATCTGTTGTAGGCAAATCTCTTGAAGCCTCGGTTATAGGTTCTGCCTGAGAGCAGAGTCAGAGATTCACTCATCTGTTGTGGGCAAATCCCTGAACTGGTAAAAGTGGCTAGATCCCTAACGCATCCCTATATCGTGTCCCCTTACGCGGCCCTGTGAACTTCACTGTGCCAATGCCACACTAGCCTCCAAGGGAACTGTGCCATCTGGCCGACTAAGTGTGTAAAGGTTATCGCTAGAGAGAATACGCGGGTGGGGTTACCATCTAGCCACGACCATGATTATTTCAGCACCTACGTGAATGCCAGTGCCAGCACAGCACGCGAGTGCTCTCGTCCCAGGTCAATGTGCCGAAGATCTATGCCCCCATCTTATGCAGGAGGATCCTCGGAATGTTTTCAGGTCTTGTCCCCAGTCCATACCCAGCAAAAGGTGGTTTAGGTAAAGGGCCAAGGTCTCTAGGAAATCTGTCCTTGATTGCCTTGATTCCTTTTGTTATTATTCATAACTGCCAAATGCAGGATTTGGCTTATTTTGGATTATGGTACTTAGCATAATATAATTCTCTGAAAAATGTCATGGTTAACAAATACCATTCAACAAAAATCACCAATAAAGAAATTGGCATTTATTGGAGCATGGTCCAGTATGAGCCATTTAACTATTGGCTTAAATTGGCTTATGATACTAACTAAACACTGAAGGTTATCAGTGTGTACTTGAGTCAATGCATTGGTGGAAATTGGCTTACAGAGCAATAAACTGTGTCATATAAAATAGTGTATTGGCTAAAATTGGTGTATATAGAACTTTGTTCATGTAAGTATGACAAACCCACCGAGGGGGTTAGGGTTAGAATTACATAAATTTATTATACATTATTAAAAAATAAAGAATGCAACATTCTACTACAAATTTTTAGAAGAACTCAATGATGTAAAGTTTTCATTTGATAGGTATTTTGCCATCGTAGGTAAAAAGGAAATTTTGATATTAGCAACTTCCACAAATGCATCAGTTCCCCCATTTTAGATCCCCAACTCAAAACATATGGCCATCGTGAAATTTTACCCAATGTGCCTGTAACTTCCAACTTTACACTAAATCCTCTTCACTTTAATTGGGATATTTTGTCTGACATTGAAAACCAAATTTGGAAAGTTCTGAATGTGGTGAAAATCACAAAACGAGTGACAGATAGACATCAAAGGTGGTATTTTCTGATTTGACTTTGCCTTCTTTCCCTTGATATTATTCACATAAAACATGGCCCGCAG
>JXSR01S006231.1:7415-48793 GCA_000969725.1 Ophiothrix spiculata
CACTTTTGCATCATTATGTACACAATAAACTATGTGACAAAATTAAGTCCCTCAGTAAAAAATGTAATTTTAGAAAAAAATTAAGAGGAAAAACAAAATCATCCTCATTTTCAACAAACCTCTCATCATGTGAATGCAAAATAGCTAGAAGTCATAAGTGCAATGGCTGACATTTTTATAAATTTGTAATACACACTAAATAGTGTTAGGTCTAAGGTCAGAGGTTGTTAAAATGGTTCTTTAGGTGCCACCGAAGACCTCGTATCCATAAGCTATTCCCTTGTGGAGTGTGCCTTAAGCCCTCATATCCATTGGCTGTACCCATATGCTGTGTGCCTTGTCTCATCTTCCATTGTTTGTAATTGTGCGGCGCAACACAGACAATAAACTTTGTTCTACTTAGTGATCATATCAGTGGCCTTGTGTATGGTAGATGATTCCTTATGGCCTGGCAGCACCAACAATCAACATGTTCAAACTTGGTAAGCACTAGGTCATAGGAATATCTGCCGTACGCAAGACCATTGATATTATCACTAAGCAGAACGATCTTCATTGTCTGTGTAGTGCCGCACAATTAAACAATGGAAAACGAGACAATTAGACCACACAGCATATGGTACAGCCAATGGATAGGAGGCCTTATATTGTTTTTCAATTGTAACACGCCTCGCAGACAATAAACTTTGTTCTGCTTATAGTGATCATATCAGTGACCCTGTGTGCGGCAGATGATTCCTGTGACCTGCCAGCACTAAGAATGAAGTTGTTCATTGTTTCTGCTGCAGGTCATAGGAGACATCTGCCATACACAGGACCACTGATATGATCACTAAGCATAACCAAGGATCATTGTCTGTGAGGTGCGTTAAAATTGGAAACAATGGAAGGGCTTACTCCACAAAGGAGGGGGGGGGGGGGGGGGGGGGGGGGGGGGTGCTAAAGAACCATTTCAAGAGCCACTGACATATGGACACAATTTTTTGTGGCATTATAGTGACAATGTGTTCAATAAATATAACATATGGCAGCCATTGCAGATACAACTTTCCTGCATTTACATGACAGTGTTTAATGCTACAGAAACTTAAGTTATTGGTGCTTTAAAATGCTTACTGACAAAACCATTTGAGGGCAAAAATACTCTTGATAATTTAAGGCTGCTTGTTTAGCGAATGGTATTTTTCAAGTAAATTTGGCACATGACTGGAAATGTTCTAAACCTCCTCAGATACTCTTTTGATAACACCCCAATCATTTTAGTAAGGCTCTAATATTAAACCATCTAACAATAGTAGTAAATTCCCTTACCCCGTTTAGTAACAATTTTAGTGAAGGTCTTGTGTTTACTCAAAATAAAAAATAATGTTCAAAAAATTATATTCAGAAAGTTTTTGTGTGATTTAATTGCACCAAATAATATAAGTTATGTTTATTGGCCTGGTGAGAAATAAATTAAGGCAATGTCAATTATGACATTTTTGCTACTCGAAATTTGAAGTAGGGGTGTTTTGTTTGACCAAAACACAATTTTTGCAAAGGTCTTAGCTTGTATGGAACAATAATACATTCAAAAATTTTAGTTTAATTTTATTGCATCAAACAATTTAAGTTATGAATTTTGGTCTGGCAAGAAATAATATCAGATGTGATACGATATGGAAAAAACAACCATTGCGTAGCAACCTACATGTCTTATCAAGCAAATTTGACTGTAACTTTGCAATCAAACACCTGATAATCAAAAACAAGGTGTACATTTTAAAGCTGCAAGTCTCAGCTTTAAAATGAGACCAAAATATGACCCATAAGGTACACTTAGATATGACCGTTCACATTTATGAATTTTTAAAACTTTTGAGTGGTTTATATTATGAATATATAAATCTGCTTAGTCCTTCCCTGTATGAATATACATAATTACTTGAATTTCATGAACATGAAATTACTAAATCAAAACAATGCAGACACATAATGTTCACATGAGAAAAGATTTAAGGTTTCTGGTATTTTATCGCAAATGGCATATTATCAATGTAATTTATACTGTTTACATACTTGTGTAGTTTTGTAGCTTTGTTGCTGCGAGTCGTGTATTTCTTGCACAAACTTATAACTTCTGGTTGTCAAAGCTTCAAATCATCGAGATAATCGATACCGGTAAAATTTTGTCGCACGGCAAGATTTTTCAAATTGAAATGAATTCAACTTTCACAGCGACATAAAGCTGCAAAGCTAGAAAACTGCAAAGCTCCAAAAGTGTGAATCTAAGCAAGGGACAGAGCTACCAAAAAAAGCTGCAATAAGTATGAAAGCAGCTTAAGTGGCATTTCGTACACATCATATAATCAAAATTGAGATATTTAGCCATCTTTTACCCTTCCTTCATCTAATAAGGTCCTTAATTGGCTTCAATTTCACTTGCATCTGATGTTCAGGTCACATATAGAAAGAGTCCTTAGCCGAGTTGTAATATTGATTTTTTGGGTGAGTTTAGCAAGTTTGCTGAAATTTTGGAAGAGCTCTTTTGCTTCAGTTGCATTTCGAAAGAAGTGACAAAAGAGACCCGTCAAGTAGGAAGATGGCAAAATAGGCCATGCATTTGCAACTACGCACAGCAACAATAGATACTCTTTCAAGCTTTGGTAGATATTCTTTTCAAAATCAGTTCATAGCTCTTACACTTCACCCAGAGTGCAGATGCTCGGCTAAGTTTCTAGATTTTGCCATTTATAAAAACTACTCTCCTGAGGCTCTTCTGTCAATATGCAAGTGCAGATAAATGTAATAATAAAAAATTGAGTTGAGATTTATAAGTTGAAAAATGCAAATACTTACTGTCATTCATTCATTCAATCAATCACTTCTTTGCATTCTTCGTATGTCCTAGCACACTATTATATATAATGTTTACATCTAATTAAGTAACAAATAATTATCAAAACGATGACTGTCCAGTGTCATCAACCATACATACATTATAGAGATGTATAAAGCCCGGGGGGGTCAGTCATCATTGACATGAGGGTATCAGGCGTGACCAAGAATTCACGTAAAAAGGGGTTTTTTTTGGATCAGGCACGTTACGTACGTAACGTGAATAGGGTCTAAAATCTCAAAAAACCAACAAAAAGGGTATATTTTTTAAACTGATGAGTTAAATTTTCAGTAAATTTAGTAAAATTTTAGTAAATTTTCAACAATGCATACTTACTTAGGGTGCAATTTTTGGTAATATGTAAATACTTGTTTAGGGTGCTGTTTGGAAGTCCTTGGTCACGCCTGATACCCCCGTTTCAATGATGACAGACCCCCCTGGGGTATAAAGATACAATGAGTTAAAGAAAAGGGATACGAAAATCAGAGGCTCATATCATACGTATCAATTGTTACAAAACCTCCCGTTCTCCTACAATTTGCTGTTACAATTATGTTATTATATGCAAACCCATTTTCAACTGCTGTAAAGCCCTTTAAGGCTGTGTGGTGTACAACCGTCTCTTCAAGAAGCGTTTCTCATTTTGGAAAATGGATTTCTTATCTATGTTGTCAATTTTGGTACCTGTACTCCTGAAGTCGTGATGTACGATCAACCTTTTAAGAACACCATTGTGGCACATCAGTGTACTGTCAGAGATTGTTGGGTATACCCTGGAAAATTGTTCTTGCTATAGCAAACAAAACAATTTGGGTGTTGGTCCACGTAAAAAGAGAATCTGGTTTACAGTAACCTTTTGTTCCCCTATATTTAAGGGTTGGGGGTTGGGGGGTTTTGGGGTAATCAAATTGGTTTAGTCCGGGTCTAGCATTAGTCCAAATCTTGATCTTGTGTGCATGCAGACATAAAAGCTGACAAGAGAGTGCTTCAGGTCCTACCATTAAACTTGCATTCATTTAGAAAAGTGGCAATTTCAACAAAGCGTGTTTAAAAGAACATAGGCATTTTGCAATGGCAGTGTACCACAGCATTTTCAAATCTATAAAAAATGTCAAAAATAAGTAAATTATATAGAAGAAATTTGCAATTAACTTGATGGAAGTCTGTAGGAGTTGTACATTTAATAATTGAGCAACAAAGAAGATCTTCAAACAAAGAATTTCATTTCATGATCACAAGATTCAAAATTTAATAATTGTTAATTCCATGGTTGATTTCTTTGCTCTACATAAGAGAGGGTTACATGATGCATTAATTCCGTACCAAATATGTGGACTATTTACTCCATGCTTCAAAGAATTTCATTTCATGATCACAAGATTCAAAATTTAATAATTGTTAATTCCATGGTTGATTTCTTTGCTCTTCATAAGAGAGGGTTACATGATGCATTTCGTACCAAATATGTGGACTATTTACTCCATGCTGCAGATGGGCTAATGTTGAAAAAGCTAGAATTCGGCCAATTATTTTGGTTGGTCACAATTAAGTTATTACTGCCATAGGCCTACTGCTTTAATTTCTTTTTATAATAGCAATATATGCCTGGTCAATCAAGTAAGAGATCAGTGCCGTGTGTTTTTAATTTTTAAAGTTTTGAATAATGCAATAATGGCAATTTTCCCTGATTTTGTATGTGCTAATATTAATCTGTTACTGGCTATTTTGCACAAGAAATGATTGGAATGAACACACATTTTGGCATAAAATCCAAGCAAATTTGGTATGACATAGAGTGGAGCTTTGAGTTGTTGAATATTGGTTGAGATGCATAATATCAATGAGATCAAATGCTGAATTAGGTATTCAAACATGCTAGAGTTGTTCATCATAAACTAACAATGATGCATCCATGTGTCCACGTAGTTTTATCGGGCAAGGCTGGCTTTATCCACCACCCAAAAGTGATAAAAATACGCAGACGCAGAAACTAAATGTTTACGGGACAGATATCTATTTATCTTCATAAAATATTTATAGCAAAATGCTAGATTTTAAATGTTTGTTGCGTTGCCGTTTTCAACTGTTCCCGAGCACTAGGCCTTGCACAAACTCAAAGCTACTGATGCGAGTTGAACATAGCACCAACTTATGTGTGCTGCATAAACGCACTTCCGTGAACACCGTGCTGTGCGTCCAACTCTAATTTAAATATTAACTGTGGGTTCATCACAAATCAACAATAGTACGCTCCTGCATAAAGAGATACACTAAGTTATTGAATGTAAATTATTCACGTTTACCCTGATTATGTTTTGAAGATATGATGAGTTGTTGGATGCCAATTATTCAAGTTTACCATGATTATGTTTTGGCACCAATACTTTTCAACACTGGCTGCTTAAAAGCATAGACCTTTTCAAACCGATCTTTTCCGAAGATACCCGAAAGCTTGAACAAATTCTGATCGTTTCCGGGAAATAAACAGTACCTCTGTGCGTCATCTTTTGACAAAGTTCGACACTTCGACAGTATGTTTCCAACAACGACGAATGTTGCCGTTTTTATCAAGCACTTTTGCGGTACTATTTCATTTTATTTCATTGTCGTCTGCCGACTGCAACTGCTGTGGCACGTGACCATATTTTCCGACCGCTGTTTGAAAAGGTCTATAATAATGGATGGTATTAGATGATTATACTTAACTCTTTTACTTCGGAATAAATTTTCACCATCCGTCCTATTTTGACGGAAAAGCGCTCTGAGCGGCTCACAGACACCTCACTTTATGATAGCATACGATAATTGTATAGCTCAAGGGTTGTTCTCTTTGCTAATAAAAATGGTAGCTATAGATAGCTCTTTGTTTCACCTGCTTGCTGGCGAATTTCCGACCAATTTGGGCTTGTAGTTTTTTTAGAGCAATTTGTAAAAATTGCGTCAAAGTTGAATTTCCGGCCAATCGTGCACACATTTGCGAGCCGCTGTGAGCGGCTTGCCAGAGTGAAAGAGTTAAGAAAGAAGTTGCAATCACTGAAGAAAGTATTTCCATTTAAAAGGTCAAGTACAAGTCACATGAATTATTTCATGGTATTTGCACCCATTGCAGAAACAGGTCCATTTACTGTAGCACAATTTTACAATTGTTTAAAATAAAGTAATATCGAACAATATTTGGCAGTGACATAACAAAAGTATATTAGGCATAACATCCAGGAAAATACAATTCAAAAACTTATTTTGAGGGGGAAAAACAACATTTGTGTACCCTGTATGAACAAAGAGCTCATTGACTATTTAACATTATATAACAGCTAAATAAATCTGTATCACTTGATTGGCACATCTTGGGTCACATGCCATTGGTCATTTGGTCCATTTGACAGTAAACGTCACCAACTGTGCAATAGTGCCATGCAAAAATTTTGATACATTGCACGGTTACCTTTTTTTGGTAGACGCAACATCAGTCACGGGCGTAGTTTTAAATATACGCTTGCACAATCCGCAGGTGCAGCAAAAGACGCGTTGTTGCATTAAAGCTGGCATGTACAATACCAAAAATGTTGTCTCGGTTTGTTCCGTTTACAAAGATTTATTTAGCTGTCATATAAAACAAATAATGAATGTTTCTTATTCGTGTCAATGGAACAAATATTTCATTTGGTGAAAGATCAAATGCCCCATTTAACCCGGCTTCGCCTCCTTTGAATGGAGCATTTGATCTTTCACCTCATTAATATATTTGTACCATTGCACTCATCAACATTCATTTTTTGTATACTAATTGTCTTATAACGAGAAAGTGCAGAGCTGACCCTACCTTTACCATTTTTAAGCAGTGACTCTGATCAGAATATTTTCTCATCCCATATATGTATTTCAAAATTAAATTGATTTAATAGAAAGACATTGTATGATGTTAAATCTCTAAAATGTCACAAGTAATTGAGTACATAATGTTTAGCACGTGAAGAGGCCGCCATATTGTATCCAATAAATGGTTCTTCTAATAAATACTCTCTATCATTGAGTTATTTATTTCCTTGTATGGTCTTATTGGTTTATGTGTGTTAATCGGCTGCTTGCTGCATACCGTAAGGTTTATAGAGTTTAGGCATTTATTGGAGAAAATATTAGTGTGTCCACATAGACCTTTTCAAAACTCGACTATCCGAGAATTTCCGAAGCTGATTTTACACCTTCCGGCAATTGCCGAAAGAAAAAGTGACTCTTCAACACAATAACCAGAATGTTAAGTTCGCGTTCTCGTTAATTGGTTGCGTACGAATTCCAACATGGAATTAGCGTCAGCACTACAGAGTCACTTTCAGTTTGATCACCCTGATGCAACTTCAAATCTTATAAGCTTAATCAGTGCAGATCAGCCGATTACAAATGGAAATTTCACTCTTTATGTCGGTGAGCTTATGGTACCATCGGCCCAAAGTTGTTCAGAATTAGTGTATCTAATATTGTATGGGTCTGGTTCTATTTATTTTTCACTTTTATTGCACTGAAATGCGAGTAGTTTTTCGGAATTTTTGGTGACAAAATCGTGCATACTAATGAGGTTGTACGTGATTGGTTGAAAAAATGGCCATGTGATCAATGTTCCGAAGATTTTAAAATGGATTTTGAAAAGGTCTATTGCAGCTTTCTTTCTCATGTCATAGTGGAGTTCTAGATTCTCCAAAAGAACTTGAGGATTATTGTGATAAGAACTTAGCAACAATTCTTTTACTCAAGTTTTATGACTAACTGAAACCTTGAATTTCAAGCATAAGAAATGGTAACATTTTGGACTTTGAGTCAAGGTCTCTGCTCTTATACTCAAATGTGTTTGTTTTTGTGCTATACTGAATTAATCATCAAGATCAGTTCTTTGTTAACCTTGTTTACTGAATTCCTGAGCTGACATAATAAGCTTACATCATTCTTGAGAATTTGTATTGAAATATTCATCAGTGTGGACAGGATCTGTGAAATCTCTCTACAATAAGGAGTTAGGACAAATGAAGTTAACATATTGACAATATGGCATCACCTTGTGAACACAGCTAGCATGTATCGAAGTGATTATGTAACTCACGCAGATACTGGATCACGCACATCTCCTGACAACGCCAAATGCTATTCTTTTGTGTGGTGATCATTTCGATCATGGTTTAAAGCAGGAAAGCGTGATCCAGTTGTCTGGGTGATAATCGGATGACACGTAACACTTCGATACTGAATTGCTTTCATCTTGCGATGGGTATTAATGACCTATGAGCGCACCTTTATTTATTAAATCAGAGTTAAAATTACCTGTTTTCTGTGTATACATACATATATTATGTGTTATCAGTATTAGAATTTACTGTGTAAAACATGGTTGTATTTACAAAAATAAAACTTAGATATGAAGCTCCTTATTACCTACTACAGAGACAATTCAAAACTCAACAGCCAGTTAACTGCAGTGAATCAAAAACTAAACGCTCCAAGCCGCAGCAAATGCTAGCAATGGCCAGAATGTAGCCAATTGTCTGATTTCGGGGACTTTTCAGTAAAATATGACTAAAGAGTCTCATAAGCCACGAAAGCAATCAACACTATTCATTCACGAGCTGTAACTTTTGGATAATCATGTTAAATGGAAAAAGAAAGAATTCTTTACGCTTATCGCCAAGGATAACCAAAGAAGAATCTAATGAAGCTTATTTCCATTTCCAAGATCATTCTTTAATCAGTTTTGTATGCAGGAGGAAGACTGGATACTACCCGGAGGAGAACCTGCGGAAGCGACCATGGACTAAAAACCAAATGCACATAGAGCGCAACAACTGGAGAATCAAACCCAGGACTCATTAGTGCAAAGCGACGGAAGAACCGCGGCACTAATCTGCTTCCCCTGTTGATACCTTAATATTTGATGGCTAAACTGCTTTTTGGCATATAAAAGGTTCAAATCTCTCTGAATATGTAATACTGCCCAACTGAAAGAATGGACAGATGGTGGCAACATTAGCCCAATTTTAAGTCATCCACGACGGACATTTTGAGTCCCCTGCATTGGGCATTTTTACCCACTACAAGCAAATTGAATGTAGCTCAATTCCACATCATTGTCAACACTAGTTCTAACAGGCTGCTATTTATCTGAGCAATGTCAAACTGTTCTGTTCTGATCAACTTAGGGGAGACACGTAAACTAATCGGCAATGTGGTTCAGATATCTGCACTAGTTGGAACAGTCTATTTCTCCACTGATCTTACATATATCGATAATAATCAACTGATCCAGGCATTTGGTTGTGTGCCTATGTACTATATCTATGTTTTTAAATAATCAAATTGAAAATGTTCCAGCCAGATGCCCAAAATTTGATTTTGCCGTCTAGTTCAGATAACGGCAAGCTGTTGCTGATTAGTTTACGTGTCCCCCCTTACAGCGGTTAAGTTTTGAAGTGTCCCTACAGGATAAAAGTTTTGCTAGATTTGCCACAGATTTACAGGGGATATACTGACTTTGCATACCAGACCACGTAATGGTGTCATCAGCCACGGAGCTCAAATTGGGTGTATTTGGGCCCAGTCTGTTCCCACTAAAATCAACTTGTGAGTGCGGAGATTTGTTGCGCATGGAGACAAACTGCACATTACGGGAATGATACGCCAACTTGCACGCAAAGCGTGTGTGAATGTTTTCAATATTTGCACATTATGACAAGATATAATGCACTATTATCATTATTAAAAACAAAAGCCCGAACACCCAAATTTTGTCTTCATGCCGGAATAAAAATGGCGTTGAGTCTGGCATCTCCCCTGTCAACTTATGGCTTGATCAGAGTTATTAAATATTTAGTTAAGAAAATCTGCATTAGTTATTGCAAGATTGCGATGACATCAGTTTTTATGACTGTAAAACTTGACCTTTGCTTTACCATCCCCCAAAAGAACATTCCAAAAGTGAAAAAAAACCCTTTGTTTTTAGATGCATTTTATGAGCATTTGAAATACTTTTGATTTGGTCCAGACAAACATTTGTAGCAATCATGCAAATTAACACTACTGCAGCATGACAGTGTTGCGCAAAGCTCTGTCGAACAAAGTAAAAACACAATATGTGCAAATATAAAAAGTCTTAAAAGACATTATCATTACAATCAAATTTGGCGCTACACTTTGCATCAACTGCTAACAGGCTTTTAAGTTATTATTACTGGGCAGTGATTAAAACCAATAAAACATGCTTTGCTTTTTGACATTGCGTAGACTTTCTAACCCATGTTTCAAAACAAGTGTATATCATCATATATTAGCTTTCATTGCAAACTTTCATTGGCAGCCATGGTAATATTCCATTATATCAAAATATAAATCAAAGTTCATATTTGTCAAGTCAAATGAACATTCTATTTTAATTCCATAAATGGGGCAAATGAGTTGAAAGTGAGATAGGTACCATACCAATTAGGACTATATCATTGTGCTTGAAAAAGTAAACAGAGTTGTTCACATGCGATTGTAGTTGAACAGAACAACCTATTTGGTATGATACCTACATGGTATGGAACATGAGTATAACATCGTAAGTGGATCTCTACTTACGATGTTATACTCATGTTCCATATCTACATCATGAGTATCACATCGTAAGTGGATCTGTACTTGCTACCATCTTGCTATTGCACATGGAGTCAAGTTATTGTACCTGTAGGTTTTTAAGAAAATAGCTCGTTGTCCGGTTTAAGCACAAAAATTTTAACTTTATGCACTCTACACAAGAATGCCAACCCTGATGAATGCGCATCTCCGTCAGACACTTTGTAGTAGACTGTGGCTTCATGAATGTCAAATCAAGTTCTGCTGAACAGCACTCTCAGGGATGCCAGTGGTAAGCAACAATTTTGCAGGAAAATGAATAAAAACTGACTCTCGCATAATAAATCCTGTTGGGGTAAATTCCAGGAAATGACTTGAAAATCATTCAAAAAGCAGGAGTTCCTGCAATTGCAGGAAAACTGGCATCCCTGCGGACATGTGTATGTGTAAGCGGTCTGCGGAGATCTGGATCTCAGATCTGGGTTTTGGAGATGCGCATGAATCTGGATCTGCACGAAGTACAAAGAGCCCCAAATTGTTGCAGATGCAGCTAATGAATGCTAGAGGTGCAATAACTCTTCGCCTAGGTACGACAATCAAGATGGTAGCAGTTAACACAGGGTTTGGTTCCACTTGTGACATATATAGTTTCTCAAAATAAATGAAAATTCTGGTATAATTTGAATTTTGAACCTCCATAGCTTGAAAAGTCAATGGCAAATCTACATATAGCCTTGTAGTAACAAATAAACAACATTATAAGTCTGCCCAACAAAGTAAAAAAATGCAGTATCTACATTGCAAGTTACTTCCTTTTCCCCTGCAGAACTCCTGGCGACCAATGCTCTTTCATAACTTAACACAGTTATCTACTGTGTCAAACACATGTACATACAACCTTCTAGCATGGGAATGGATTGAAGTCAAATCACATGCTAATAGGATGTATCTGCTGTGCTTTACAAATGCACATACTGCATTTTTACTTTGTGGGGCAGAAGTCAGGTGCCTTAATTCCTCAGACAATGTACACTAACTGTAAAACTTTTTCAAGTTTTAGCATTTACAACCCGATTTAAATTGTTAGATGGTTCAACACCTTTTGGTTTATATTAATTGTCAGAGAAATTACTGCACCCATAAATGGTATGCATGATAGTGGTCATTAATGGTAAGGTTCAAGCTTCAATTTAGCTCACACATCTGGGTCGATTTATAAAACTGCTTATTTTGGTGTAATGATCATTATAGGTTTCAGAGACTTAATAGCATGATCCAGTCGACAAAGCAACAATAATATTTATACATGATTTCATATTGATTCGATAATTACACAGATATAGAGGGGAGATCCCAGTCTTTGTATTCCGACCAGTGAAATGACATCATCAGCCATGGAGCTCAAATTGGGCGTACACGGGTACTCTCGGCTGGTTTCCACTAAAATCAACTCCAAGCACTGTGATTTGAGACATACTGCCCAGATAGCCATGGAGCTCAAATTGGGCGTACACGGGTACTCTCGGCTGGTTTCCACTAAAATCAACTCCAAGCACTGTGATTTGAGACATACTGCCCAGATAATACTTAATGCGACTTATACACCAACCTGCACACAATGTGTATGCATGTTTTCAATATTCACGCATTATGATGTGACGCATCATCGGCAAAACCAAAATACCCCCAAATTTGATCTCCATGCTGGAATATAAAATGGTGATGAAACCAGGATCTCCTTCATAAATCTATGGATAATTATCAATTTCCAATGCATTATGGGAAAGAAAATTGAATAAATTGACTTAGTCTCCTCACATGCTGCAGTTTCTACATTGTGCTCCACTCTTCATTGTTATCACGCAAAGAAGACTACTTAAAATTCATTACAAAAATACAAATGAAAAACATGATTCCGTTTGAGTTGTCCGGGTTTCTTCAGGTGGCCGTAGTTATCCTCTTCATGAATTTTCAATACAAACTGATCCACAGTAACATATATACTTCCTTCTTTCTTGCAATGAAGTGCAGCGATAAGGGAAGGGCACAAAAGGTTTCTGATGCACTTTATATATGAAAACTGGTTTCAGTAGAAATTACACTAGATGACGACTTGAATTTGCTGCTGGAGGTGATTAGGCTGCTCCAGGATCCTTGTACCCAGCTTCGCTTTTATGAGATAATAACACCCTTGATATTTAAGCATTTATGGTAAACAAAACTGAGGGCTAAACTGAATGTTCCATAAGACAAGTTTGGGAAGAAATAACCTTCAAACTCTATCAAAAGAAATATTGTATTTTTATCTCCTTAAGAACACTTTACAAATCATATATTGTAGCACCCTCTATTTATTAATTTCTCAAATGATTTGCAAGTAAAATGTGCTTTGATATATCTAAAAATTGCATATTTGGGTTTTTCAGAAATTGTGATACCAAATTCAAAGAAAATAGGTCTTAATTTGTTGCTGAATTCGTTTTAGCTCTCAGTTGTTTTAGAAATAAAATGCTAGCTTAACACAAGGAGTGGGATACAAATCTATTCCAAATCCATTCAAAGTAAAAGATATAGGTCAGCCAAGACCATTGTCTACTGAGTTTCTATGACACAGTTGTCCTATTGGGGAGTTATCATTTACCCCAATGATAGTTACGAAGTGTGCCCGATCTTAATTTGCTTAATATATCGGTCATTTGCCTGACTATTTCCCTGAAAGATGGGCGATCTTGGGCACTGTGGAGAGAGAATAAACAAACATATAAACATTAGTTAGATTGACTTAAAAACAAATATATTATTAACATAACACTGACTTTAAAAAGCTTAAAGGTGCCAAGAACTTAAGGGGAGATGAAACATTTGTTATCATTGCAAATTAGTAATTGAATGTTATGATTTCAAAAATAACCTGAAAAAGTGTCACCAATTCAGAAATGTCACAAGTTAACATAAAAGCCTGATGCAGTGTGCATTTTCATGTTTGAAAATATAGAAATTAATTTCACAACATCTTGCTAAAATTTAAGCACTTCCTTTCATATATGGAATTAAATATATGATTTACATTATCAAATTCAATAAGAATATGTGTCCAAAATGTGGCATAAATTTTAAGTTAAAAACCTAACATTAATACTTGATGCTTTATTACGACCGATACATATAATGTAACCGTCCATAGAATTTGATTCAAATTTTAATGTGAATAGTCAATGAAATTAGACAAATCACAACATGGTTGTCTAATTTCTGGTATTTTTATGGGTTCCGATATTTATGGAGGCACCCACTTACATAAAATTCAAGCATAAGAAGCACCCCTCTTAATTATATACTTAATTTGAGCTCTAACTTGCTGATTGCTTTACTTACTTGAATAACCAGCAACTTCTCATAAGATCGTAGACTTCTTCCGGACACCTTTCGGGTTTGTGTAGCCTCTGGTCTTTTTCTATATACTGCATCAACTCTTGGCCTTTCATACTCTGTTAGTAAAACATTGACAATGACTGGGTGAGTACAGCTGATCAAAAGGCAGGATAAAGAAGGGGTGCAAATAATTTACAGGTTGATGTATATATTGACTGCTTTGAAGTGCATGGTCAATTATATGTACACATTTCTATGAACCTTGTGCTGTGCAAGACATGCGTATTTGAATATCAGCTGGAAGTTCATCATAAATCAACAACAGTGCGCTTGTGTATAAAGAGATATGGTGAGTTGCTAAACACAAATTTACTGAGGTGAGGCCTAAAAAATTTGTTTGATTGGTGTAACCTGACCGACCGTATTTTTACTGCCGACCCTAAATATTTTCATTTTTTGAGCATGGTAAAAAACCTCTAAATCCCAAATTTGATGGGAATCGATTCATGGGGGCCAAAGATATGGTTTGCAGGACATTCAAAATGACAAATACAAGATGTGTCACAGAAAAAGTAAAGATGTTTTTGTAAATGTGTCATATATTTTGTGTTCTTTTATGTGAAATAGGCTAGACTTAAAAAAAAAAAAGAAAGAACAAAAAAAGAAATCCAACCTATTTTTTTCTATGTTACACGAATCAAACAATTTTTTTTAGGCCTGATCTCAAAACCATGACTATGTCTAAAACAAAGCTAAAGTGTATTCACGGTTTAGCATATTCATAGTTTTAATATCAATGATGGTAAATTGTTTTGTATAGATTCTATCATTTGGTTTGTTAATAGAACCAGGTTTAGCACTTAACACTCTATGATGATGATTTACAAAAATACTCCTTTATTTATTGCAGACTCCACCATGTTCTGTTTATAGGATGAACTAGTTACATACTGTAGCATGTGTTTGATCAATAAATTATAGGTAAGGTAAAAGAAAAATCTGTTGTATTGGAGTAACAAGAAATATTTAACTGGGGTAGGGTGGGTGGTTTTTCTTTACAGCTTTAACCGTATTTGATCTGAATGTACCATATTCGCATGGAGAGATGTCACAGAGTCAAATAAATAACAGTAAACACACAGGTTTATTCCGTCACAGCGAGGGAACTTGGTAAAGATCCGTCTCATTGCGTTGTTGTGTTTACGTTATCTTTTTCGAAGGAGAACTGCATGGCATTTTAAGGGAGACCGGTATTTTTCTTTCTTTTTCCCCCTCTTTTTTTGGAAATGTTTAGGGTACGGTTTTACTCATGATAGCATAACAAAAGAACAACTAATATTTGTTGGTTGGTTTGTAACATCAAACATGGTTAGTTTGACCAGTGTGTAAAACTGTAGAACTGCGGCCATCTTGGATTGTAGCTCTGGAGCCGATTTCACTAATATTTAGCGATAGTCGCTAACCCCGTGTTGATCGCTAAATCCAACAATAATTGCTAAATAGCGGGTATTTTTAACAATCATTTTTGGAGTTTAGCGATCAAAACAGGGTTAGCGACCATTGCTACATGTTAGTGAAATCGGCCCCTGGTATTTTACAGCTGTGCTTGCCACATTTCACCGTGACAATGGTGTTGTAGGAAAATTGTGGCGTACCTGGCTAAGAGCAAGACACTGCTGGAAGCGCTAACACGGTTTATGCGTTAACTAAAATGCACACGCTGTCTATGGCTAAGTTTCAAGAGAAGATTTAGCGATCAGGCTTGTTTCTGAACAAATCAGGAGGTACATTTATACGAGGGGTTATCAAAAAGTTTTCAACTTTACCCAGAAAGTATGGAGCTATATCAATGAAATTTTGTCAAAATAGTCACTCATCTTTATGTACATTATGGTGCAGAAATGGTCTCATAAGTAGTTTTACTTTTTTTAACAGGTG
The DNA here is from genome assembly GCA_000969725.1 of Ophiothrix spiculata. Taxonomy (NCBI): domain Eukaryota; kingdom Metazoa; phylum Echinodermata; class Ophiuroidea; order Amphilepidida; family Ophiotrichidae; genus Ophiothrix; species Ophiothrix spiculata. The sequence continues at coordinate 23,197 of JXSR01S006231.1, forward strand.
GCGATTGATGTCATCTACCTACCCACTTATTTAAGCTGCATGGAGGAAATTTAGACATGCGGCGTAATTAAGTCCCTGCATTTGAAGGATGATAGGGCCATGAACTAAGTTTAGTTGTTTGATACCATAGTAAAGGGTAGGCTTTCCTCTTTCCACTGATACCAAAATTATGGAAATCGGTCAATGAATGATTTCACAATGATGTAATAAAACATGGCCGACCTAAAAATTTTGATTTTCATTGACTTTTTTCAATAGAGAGGACTCCTACTATGACGGTCTGTGGATCGTCGGGTAAAAGTGGGAGAACTGTGTTATTTTGCATATTGACTATGTAAAAGATGCCTTAAGTATCTCGTAACAAAATTATGTTCCTAGCTCCATTTCTTCTAGGTAAAGTTTAAAACTTTTTGATACCCCCTTGTAGTTGTGCTTCATGAGTGACAACAAAATGATGGCAAGTCAAGGTTCCCCTCTTAAATTCTTGAAGAAATACTTACAGCATAAGGCTTTTTGCCATATGATAATGCTTCCCATAGCGTGACTCCATAACTCCACACGTCACTTTTACTACTGAATCGGAATCTGTATATACACTCTGGAGCGTACCATTTGAGTGGCCACTTTCCTGCAGTTTCAGCCTGTCAAACAAAGACATAATCCAAAGCAATGCGGTAATGAGAGGGATTCAAAATTTTAGGTGAAAAAAAACATGCAAAAAGATGAACAAAAACAATACATCAATACCCCATGCGCTGGTATTCTTTACGTCTTAACAATATAAGAAAACCATGGTGATTTATGGTGCATTATACCTCCCTGGCTGTTGTATTTCCACACAGCCTCAACTAACTTTACAGAGTTTTGTAATTTCCTGTAAAATCCAAGGGTTGTTGCAGTTATATGCTTTGGCACAGCCCTGTCAAATAATCAACACACCCATGAGATTTTACTCTATTTTACTTGGCTTGACTTGAAGTGCAGCGATCAATGTTATATGGCTTAACAGTCCGCGAACTAACCGAATGAGCTTACCTGTCAGGATAATCGCACAGGACATGCAGCTCAATTTCTCTGAGGAAATTATAAACTGTCTTTTTCTTTCTCTTACCACATTTTTTGGATGATTTCAAAAGTTCTCATTTTACTCTAATAGCAATAACTCTCAAAGTAAAAGGCACTGTGTTAGTAGTTGACTCTGATAAGTGTAGGACAGTAGCAATGAAGTGCTTATATATATTTGGATTGTAAAATGTATACATTTAAACTCTGATAAGTGTAGGACAGTAGCAATGAAGTGCTTAAATATATTTGGAATGTAAAATGTATACATTTAAACTCTGATAAGTGTAGGACAGTAGCAATGAAGTGCTTAAATATATTTGGAATGTAAAATGTATACATTTAGACTCTGATAAGTGTAGGACAGTAGCAATGAAGTGCTTAAATATATTTGGAATGTAAAATGTATACATTTAATCAGTGAATATTGTGCTTTAAGCAACGGTATTAAGTACTATGAGTCTTCCCCCCCCCACCAAAAAAAAATGCTTTTAGATGCACTCTTTCAATATAAAATACTGAGAAGTAAGGCCCAATTCCCAGTTCTTTCAGAAGGGCTTGACAAAATCATCTTGCATAATAATGCAAACAATTTCAAAAAACAAAACAAAAAAATAATTGGAATTGGTATCAGCAGACCTTTTCGTTAGTGACAAATCCAAAAGCATGAAATGTTCGACATCAACAGTGTCAAAAATGCATGCATTTAGGTTAATACTGATATTGCATAAAACTAGAAAACGTTTTCTTTACCATTTTTCTTTGTTGTCAGTTGATGAAATAACTTTTGTTGACAACATTGTTGATAAAATGCTTGTCAACACCAGTCTTAAAGTCGGGATGCTTATTTTGTGAAAAATACTTACAAGGAACGGGTGATCCATTCAACAGGTATTTTTGTGTCATGACTCAAAATACTTTTCATTACCGCCTTTGCATCAAAGCTTTCTGAATGTACTCTTTATATGTGACCAGTCATATCGAAAGGTACCTCAAGGGTCCCAAAATGAAAATCGATTTTTTTTTTTGGTCTCATCTGAATCATTATACTTTAAGCTTTAAAATGACACCTTGCTTTTGGTTTTTGAATATTCGATTGCAAAGTTACATTCCAGATTAGCAAAAGGCATCAGGCTGATTCAGAAATCTATAGTTCTGAGAAAATCGAGTTTTAAGTTTCTGTACTGGTAAAACTTGAATGGAGAAAGGATTTTACTCTCCATTTGTAAAACATTTGTCTAATGTTTTTGGTGCTGGAATCTGATTAATATGATAGAATACACTTCAAAGGTAACGTTTCTGATTAAATTAGAAGTTCCCTTGGACATGATTTTTTACTATGCTCAGCTTCAATGGCCCGTATCTCGTAATTTACTATGCCGACCTTCAGGTACGTACCTTTCTATATGACGAATCAAATATAAGCCTTTCCGTCATGTATGGGGACAAGTTACTCATCACATAGTACTGGCTATCCAGCCCAAATGCCTTAGACATCCCAAAGTCATCGGGACCAAGGCTTTAGACAACAAGTTACTCATCACATAGTACTGGCTATCCAGCCCCAATGCCTTAGACATCCCAAAGTCATTGGGACCAAGGCTTTAGACAACAAGATACTCACCACATAGTACTGGCTATCCAGTCCCAATGCCTTAGACATCCAAAAGTCATTGGGACCAAGGCCTTAGACAACAAGTTACTCACCACATAGTACTGGCTATCCAGCCCCAATGCCTTAGACATCCCAAAGTCACTAATCTTGGCAAATGTCTCGTCTACAAGCAGCACATTTCTGGCAGCTAAATCCCTATGTACAAAATTAGCTTCCTCCTCAAGGTACTGCATCCCCTTGGCAACTTGCAGCATCAGTTCTAGAACATTCCTTATACTCATGTCACTATGGAAACAAAAAACATACAAATGATGTCACATGTGTTTGGTATCATGGCCAATGTGCAAAATCTTAACCAGAGTGACATTGAGAAACTGATATGGAAAGATTCTTAGTCATTGAGTGCGATTTTACTTCCTAATGAGGAATTTTGGCCATTCATTATGAGACGATAGATGGCAGTGCGTTCAGCGTGAAACGCAGTTGAGCCGCGCGTTCAAAATCACGGCGCGATGCAGGTATACGCACACATCCGGCGCGAAGAGCTTTACTGGGTTTGGAATATTTCATGTTTGAATAGGGGTGTACGTTTTTCCAATGATAATGCTTATAGTTTTTGGCAATAATTAACATCGTTTTTGGTTTATAAATGACTCAAATTTGTGACTAAGAATGAGAATAAAAGATGGTGATTTATTGTTTTGCCTGTCATCTATCATCTCATAATGGATGGGTGTACATTATTTTTTCTTAATGGGCACTCCCTGCGGGGGCACCCATTACTCAAAATAATGTACGCCCATCCATATGAGACAATAGAAGACAGGCAAAACAATAAATCTTATCTTTTATTTTCTAATTCAAAAGGCACATGCATACTTACAGATGTTTCTTTAAATACTTGTGAAGAGGACCTAGCTCAGCAAGTTCTAAAACTAACATCATCTCGGTGCTTTCACAGATTCCTGAAAAGAAAATACACAGACAGGTATTATTATTACTCGCACTTGAAAAGGTAAACTTTCTAACTATCCTTCATAATTTTACAAGGTCAGTCTCAGGTGTACAGATGTTGAATGCTTTTAGGCGCATAGGTAAAATCATCTCCTTATTTTATCTCAAATATGTGATGACTCACCCCGAAAAGGGGGACTTTGCGACAGAACACTTTTCGAGAAACTGGTGAAAATAGGCAGCAAAAAATATAGAAAATAATAAGAATTTCCAGCAGATTTTCTGTTATAAAATTAGATTGCCTTGATCAATTTCAACAAGGTGTCATTTTAAAGCTTAGAAAATGCTATAAAAAATGAAATGATAAAATCAAAATTGATGTCATCTGCAAAGTCACCCCTTTCGAGATGAGCCATCACATATGATCGCCATGGGGAGATAATTTAAACCATACCCCTGAAACAAGTAGCGAATATTTGTTTTATATTCTAAAATACATAGATATTTCCCAATTAATTGCTTGAAAGAACCACTTTGCAAACTTGATTTAAGCATTCTCAATGTCGCTTTACAATATTCAATTTTTCTTTTATTGGAAACCGCATCCTGTTCTGTGCACAAATATCTAGCTTATGCGCCACAGCATGTGTTTGGCTAAGAACACTTACAATAACGTGTGTAGCACTCTAGTTTCACTCTGCAAGTAAACACTGTGCCCAGTCACTGTTTATAAAGTACAAAGTTAACTCCAAGCCCTTGCTTTTAATTAATCAGATGACAGGAATCTATATAGGAGGTACACAATATTTTCAGTTTTATGGAGTTGCAGCTTTATTTCTTGGGAGTAATGCAAATTTATATCAAATTACTATTTGACATAAAGTTCCTTGTTATTACTTTGATTACTTAGGCAGCAGCTTAAACTGCAACAATTTGTTTGTAATTTTTGACCCGTATTCACAAATGGTGAATAACTTTAATCAAGGAATAACTTTATTTTCATTCCATTGATGTCGTCATTTGGCATTCGCTAATGAAGAAAGTTACTCCACAAATTAGTTATTCCAGGCTTTGTAAAATTCAACTTAGTTCAGGACTGTGGGATACTCTAATCTAAGAAAAAGAAGTCCAGGAATAAAGTTATTATTATTATAACTTTTGTGAATACATGCCTTTCAGTTCAAGACAAACTGTCTTGGTTATTGTAACATCACGATCATCTACTTTTTAAATGCCCAAAATTCAACCATGTTGTTTAGTGACTAGCCAATGAACCAATTAACCTGCCGTTTTATTTGTACCCAATGGTACACCATAAACATTGTACAAATTCAATAGACCACTTTTGTATGTCCCATACTACATCTTGAAAGTACCGCAAATCCAGGAGTTTCTGCGCAATCAACCATATTACAACTTGGTGTGCGAGGCACGTCATGCGCAAAACCTATTAATATGGTCGTTTGGGCACTTTACAATACTTTCAAGATGCATTATGGGACATACAAAAGTAGCCTATTCATTTGTGATGATTCATCTGCAACTAAAGATCACTTTTTTTTGTCTAAAAAGTTTGGAAAGTCATTGCAATTTTCAATGTGGCAATATAGCTGATGAGCTTAAATTGAACTTGGCATAATTTTCCTCAACTTTATAAAGACCAATGAATTCTTTATACAGTTGAAACTCGTTACAACAAAATCACTGGGGCCAAAGAGTTTGGTTTGGGTTATCAGGATTTTGTGTTATCCAACTTATTTCACATAGGAAATCAATACTTGGGACCCAACAAACATTTTGTGTTATCAGGGTTTTTGTGTTAACAGATGTTGTGTTAACAAGGTTCCATTGTATTCCTATAATATGAAAATTCACTTACTATTTTTAGTAGTGACGTTTACGTTTAATAATTTACGCAAAGGTTCCACTGTAGTTACATCTCTCTATCTTCAATTAGTAACATGTTAAAAATTTGCCTTTCAAAATTGACTTTCCATGGCCCTTACACATTTCAAATGAAGTTCATGTTTGTGTTCAACGCCCTCTATATGTGAGACTTACCTATCATTCTAACTATGTGAGGATGATCTAAACCAGCCATGATTTCAGCTTCTTTGACAATCTCAGGCTGAAAGACAAAGTGGGATACACAATCATGAGTGAAAAAATGCTGATTTTATGGATTTCAATCTTTTTTGGCAACCAAAAAAAATTATATGTAAATTCAGTTCAATGCAAAAGACTTGAATTCCAATGTAGGATGGGTTGATTGTAGCTATTGCTTTTTTTTCATTACCAAAGTGGGGATAATTTGTGGCATTTGATTGGAGGATCAATTGGTCACAAAAAAAAGAAAATAAAGATAAGGCCAAAGAAAAAAAGAACTCTGTCGAATTTTACCGCATTTCTTTTTTTTTTTAGGTTTTCAGGAGATTTTTTGCTTTTTTATTTTTTTCTTACATCGAGAGGGAAAAAAGGGGAAAGCGGCCGATTAAAAAAAAATAGTGACCTAAAAACGTAATAAAAAAAAGATTTCCGTGTGCGCATAGCCTTTTTTGACTAAAAAAAATGCGTAGCGCTTAGGGTTTTGGGTCTAAGGAACCTGAGATAGAGTTCTTTTTTTTTTGCCTAAGAATACCAAGTATATTTTGCAACCTAGGTTCAACTGTGCATTTACTATATATGTCACTACGCATTTGCACAGCGTCGGTTCAGGTATGTCGTCCGTATGGTGCAATCCCCTAACTTAGCCAAATTTATGGGTGTAAATAGACCTGTTTCCTATCACTGTATCAGTACTTTCTGTAATCTATGTCTTATTGTCTTTTGTTTGCCCAATTTATACTTTGATCAACACCTACTAGGCAGTCCTCTTCACATTGTGAATTGATACAGATAAGTGTGTGCATACCTCAACAAAGCACAACTGCAGAAGACGCAGCGCGCCTTGCACATTGAGCATCATTGTATACGGCGCGCGCGTAACTGGGATTATGTTTACTTGCGGATGACAAAAGCCTAATAATTCCTGCCTATTTAGTGCTGATCAAAGTATAGATTGTAATCATTAAACACAAGGAATAAATATGTTAATCATTAATGAAAACAAGAGTAGAAAATGCAACTTACCTTAGAATTAGGTATACCACTATCTGTTTTGAGCGTTTTGACCGCAACAGGAATGAGTCTGCCTTGCATTCTATACGTGCCTTTCAACACTGACCCAAAATTGCCTTTACCTGCAAGAATGCAATAATGAAGATTAGAGTGTGTTATAATATTAAACACCGGGGGGAGGAAACAAGAAGCGGGGGAAAGATGGATAGGAGATGATAAACCTACTTCCTAGGAAATCACCATGACAAAAATGCCTAGTTTCCAACAGGATTAGAACCCCAACCTCTCGAATACCGATTGAATGTGTCTTTTTGTAGCTCGAAAATTAACTGAAATCGAAGCTTTGGTACTCAATGCTCCGTTACCTCATTTTTGCTACGGAATACATTGTATGCCTGATTTTGATGGAAACAAACCACTGGCTAAATTTCGAGCTGGCCTGAAGACAAATACATCCCGATTCAAGGTCCAGCTATGCTACGCCACTGAATGGGTCCTGAGGGCTAGGATTTTGGAGCAAATAGAGTGAAAGAACAAATATTCTCTATTTGTAGTTTAAGGATTGGAGAGATATTGATATAGTATATAATTGTGAAAAATATACTGAATAGGTGGAAAAACAATATGGACCTCTCAAATGTGCTTATATTGGAAAATGTCCCGGCTATCACACCATACATGGAATATTATCCTTTACTGTATGATTTCTGTTATCTCATTGGTCAAACATAGTTAAAACAAACCTGTACTCATGATTTTCAGAAATAAAGATATACCAAGCCCGGAATATATCTTGTATTCTGTCAGGCATGAGAATGATTTTTCATGAAAATATCTGAATTTAGTCAAATATGACCAAAAAACCACTAAAAAGGTTAAATCAAGCCCCCAAATTATCTGAATTTGGATGATTTTGGGAGACAAAATATCTGAAATCAGATATTTATCTGATAATTCTCATGCCTGTTCTGTGACTCATACACAAACCCTATGCTGCTATCTATTGAGCTGATAGTGTGTTTACGCGTTGTTTAAGCTGCTGCGTAAGAATTAACTGTGCATGCAGCTTTTACGCACTGGTCTTAACACGAGAGTATGCAAGCAGATCAACATGCCACTATCCGACCAGGTGTGCGGCACGGTTATTACTCAGGGTTTTTAATGATTTGTTTCAAGGCTTTTACAACTATTATTGTTTTTGATGGTAGGTTTGCCAACGAGATGATAAAAATCATGTACACTTTGAAGGATAAATTTGGTGTCCTCTGCTTGTTCTTACAAAATACAGGAAATATCTAAGGTCTGGTGCCATATTCCATTCGGCCTCATGGCCTATTGGAATATATGACCCTAGCTATATGCCCGTATTTTGTGAACAAGCAGGCGGTAACTATTAGAGTTACACCCATAAAATGTTAAACTAGTGCAAGGAAGTTGTATGCAATGCAATGGCTGCCATATTTTACATTTAATTAAAAACTTGTCACTAAAAATGCAAGAAATAAACCTTTGTTCTGCTTAATGGCCATATCAGTGACCTAGTGTTCGACAGATGCTCCCTGTGTTTGGCGCGTGATAATTGGGGACAATAGCACACTGAACAAGGGCATATGCCACTAAGGAACAGCCAATGGATACAGGGCCTTAGGCATACGTTGGACTCTATACGTTGATGCTGACTGAGGCCTAAGGTGGGGTTTGGCATCAAAGCTAAACAGAGACTTGCTCCATGATTTATACATGTAAGTGAATAAAGGCAACCTTCAGAACCAATAATTAAAAGTGGACATTATGAACCTGATGAGCACTAAAACCCAAAGGCCAGTGGTGCAAACACTAGGAAGTATTATGCCTCAAGCTTTTAGCCAGAGAGCCGTCAAGCTGTCTTTTGGACGGCCTGTCACGATAAAAGACGGCCTAGAAAATGCTAAAGCCGTCCTAGAGGCCGTCAAAAAATGTTAGAATTTATCTTCAATAATCATCATCTCACAAAATCTGATCAATTTATTGTACTTTGTGAACTTAAAATGGGTTTTATATCGCGTTTTTTCTTCGTTCGCTCCCCAGTGAGTCGCCATTTTGTTAAAAACTAGCGCGAACGTAAGCCTCGACTTCTTTGTCAAGTATGAATATTAATGATGCTGACGTCACAATGTTTTGATTGAAGCCGGCCTGTTCGCCCGGCCGCGAATTTGGACGCCCTACTTTCAAATCCTGGCTAAAAGCTTGTTATGCCTTACCTATAGGTTCCGCCGTCTCTAATAACCGCCTATCCAATTTCTTGGTTTGTTTTGACTTAGCAACCTGGTTATAGATTTCCTCTTGTGGATTGGTTTTTGGATATTCTCTATTATCATCAATAGGGGGTGGGTTACCATTGTGTTTCCTGGGACTAGGTTCATCTGTTGAAAATAGATAAAAGAAATATTGTTAGCATATTGAAGTAACGCATAGGTCCTATGACGATGATTATCTTTCAATTGCAGATCAATAGCTCATTTATTTTTAGCAGAAATTTCCAATTTGCAGAGTTTCTTTGTTTAATATTGGGCCATTCTTTACAAAAGCTTTAGACAAATATCAGAAATCAAGCCCAATACTGTAAACAATATACTGGCATAAACTAAAGAACTTCAAACATAATATTCTTAGTTAGTATGTCAAATTCAAATGCATCTAAATATATTCAAGCAAATAAATTAGTAATTAGTACAGCCTGTTACAGTACAGCCTGATCTTCTGAGAAGTGTGTTAGTGATTCTGATTTTCGGCAAATCTAAATCAAATCTGGTAAAATTACCACTGGTATATACAATTATATACAAAGGCACACGTCAATATCTTGAGACATGGTCTCAACACGTGTAGTTTAAGACCCTGATTATAATAAGGTCTAAAAGTCACTGCAAATTGTTTTTAAATTACATCTCCAAGGTTTCTATATATTCCAAATTAAGTTCAGTCATAAAGCTAAACCTTTCAAAAAGTAAATTTACCTTCATTTTTGGAAGAGATCTTATCATCACATAATTTATTGTGACATTCAACATAACAGAGATCGCGTCATGGTCAGTGGTGCAATGAATAACCAACAAGCGGGCATCTCTTTTGAGTACATTTTATGATAAATTTATTTTAACCTTGTTGTTTTATTCCGTATTTCCCCTCATTAATTTCCCTCTCCTTCCAAAACTTTCTCCACCTCCATTTGTTAAGTCAGCAAAATATCATTCCAGATACATCACGCTAACCTGCACGCTGCCTGTGGATCAGGCCAAAAAAAAAATTGTTTGGTTGCCCTCCACCTACCGACCCTATTTTTCAGCCCGATCCAAACTTTTTTTTATTGAATTTTTTTTTTTTTTTCTAAAAAAGTATGCAAAACTTACCGAAAACTACCAAAAAATGTAATATTTTTTGTTTTTTTCGATATTCAACCCTCAAACTACTACAAATTACTACAAGAAGTATTTGATTGTTTTGATTTGGATGTCGCGGGGGAATTTGTGAAGGCTGGAGCGGTCAATCGACCTAGCAGTCCATGGAAGAGTATTAAAAAAAAATTAAAAAAAAAAACAAAAAAAAAAACGACCGACCGACCCTCTCTGAAAAAAGCTGTGGAGGGCAACCAAAGAATTTTTTTTTTTGGCCTCATGCTCGACCAAAATTACTTGCACTTATTGAGTTGATTTTTAAAGAGTCAACGTTAACCTTGTTGTCTGGAGAACATGGGAACTATTTTAGCTTCTATGTTAATGATTAAGAAGAGACTTGTATTCCTGATCATATGAATAGGGTCTTGAACTACACCATTACCTTCTTTGTATATAGCACATCAGGTATTTTCAAAAGGTACATCAAGCTGATCAAATTCATACATCTTTGAATTACCGTTAAATGTTCACATATGCATTAAAGATATTCTTTCAAAATCTTACGTGTGAAATTAAATACAATTTACATAGTAATCCATACTTCTCAAAAGTTCATGACTTGGAAAACTCAATTACATAATTCATAAGTAAACTCAACATGATTTGGATCAAAGCAATACATAGGAAATTGATAGGATTTACCGCCAACTTCCGAATTCAACAACCTTGTTTGACCTAATCTTACCCTATAGGCATATAAGTGATCTCAGCTAGGTATATAGGTTGACAACAAATGGTGCGTGTATTTTGTTAGTCAGGGATGGTTAACTACTCAAATACTACTAGGTGCCTGCGAACCCAGAGAGGTCATGCCCTCTATTGTGATTTAGCAAAATTAGTCAGAACAAGACAAACCAGTTAGTATAAATGCATCAAGCTAAAGCTATAGGTCTAGTGGTTAGTAGTATAAATTAATATCTACAGCTTAAATGGTTGGTAAGTAGGAATTTGGCAACCTAATGCTGCTTTCATACTTATTGCAACCCCGGGAAGGGGTACTTAGTACAGATGTGATAACGGGGATGTGCCGCAAACTTGGGTAGCAAAATCAGGCTGTCTGGTATGCCAATGCAATGGGTCCTTTTTCTTTGCAAAATGTGGTATTTTGATGGGTCTGTTTTTCTAAATTTTAGAAAACTTTCAAACAAAATCAGCCTAAATTTGTGCGAAATTAGCGTAAATTTTTGCAGAAGATTTATTTTTTGTATAAATTTGACTCAAAATTTGGGCATTTGGTATATGAAAGGGTCAATTTTTCTTGAAAATTGGTATATACATGGATGGTACTTCACATTTCTCAGCGGCACAACCCTACCAAAACCAAATTTGAATACCCCTAGGATTGCAACTTTGTAGCTCTGTTGCTTGCTTTGTTTCACACTTTTGTAGCTTTGCAGTTCTGTCGCTTTGCAGCTTTGTCCCTTCATGTCGCTTTGACAGTTAAATTCATTTCAACTTGAAAAATCTTGTTGGGCGTCAACATTTTTTTAATATCGATTATCTCAGTGACATGTAGTTTTGCCGTTATGACAACCAGAAGCGGCGAGCCAATATATGAATTATTACCCTGTGGTGACTGTCGCAGCAACATGTCATTTTGAGTTGGAGTAAATTCAACTATTGTGGCAATATGCAAATGTTTGTTATTACGACAACTTAAATATTGCAGATACAATGTAACGCCTACTCTGAAACCATCTTGTTGGAAATTCATTTTTATTACTGAGATTATTTCACACGCTCTGGTACTGTAAATGCCAATATTTTCGTGTCCAGTAATTTTTGCATATGGGAATATTTAATTCACTTCGCATGTTAAAATTTTCGCGCTTGTAAAGCCATTTATTTTTGTGCAGACGAGTTGCGTGTAAAAAACACATAACTATATAGCGTGAAAAATACCACCAGATACAGTATCATAAGCCAAAGATCAGTTCAATTTTACTGTCAGCGCTGTTTCATTGGTAAATGTTCATCTTATTGCTCAGTGGTTCAGAAGTTGTGTAAATAATTCCATGAAGCCTCAGCACACCAACAGGTGATCACTATACTTTGATCAAAACCAAATAGGAGGGCCTCTTCACATCGTGAATCGATACAGATAAGCATGTGCATACCTGAAAAACACTGCACAACTGCAGGAGACACAGCGCCCACATAGTACGTGTGACTTGCGCATCAACATCATCATCTATGACGCGCGTGTACGTGGGATTACGTTTACTTGGCTGCGGATGAAGAAAAGCCTTGTAGTTCATGCCTATATAGTGTTGATCAAAGTATAACCACTGTGGCCCAAGTATGTTCCATTCCACTCTTAAGCATAATTCCTGTCTAGCAGCAATCACTTTGGGCGCTGATCAGCCCAAATTTAAACCAATGCGACCAGAATTAGCTTCAAGAGTCTTGTACAGGTTTCAACAAGGATATTAGAAGATAGTTCACTGTCCAAGGAAATTTCAAGCACACTTGCTTTGGTACCGCCTGGGTTCATATTTGGAACCTTTCGCGCCCCAAGTTATAGGCAAAAGAAAAATGTATAGGACAATGTAAACAAAAATCCAGAATGCATGTTGCATTTACAAAGAATGGGGCCCCACCTTTTGAATTTTTGTTTACACTGTCCAGTATTTTTTTTGCTTGACCTATTATAGTGCCTTAATTATTGAGCGAACTTGACCATTAGTTCAAACAATTAATCCCCTGTTCAAATGCTTCAACTTGAGCACAGCACACAGTAAATGCACGTTAAGCACTATAGACACCATAGATTTACAGGGGAGATACCAGATTCGCCGCCATTTTAATTCAGGCATGGATATAAAATTGGGGGTATTCCGGTTTTTACCGATGATACATCGCATCTTGTTATGCGCAAAAATTAAAAACATGCACAAACGGTTTGCGTGCAGGTTGGGGTATCTTTCCTGTAAAGTATTATTTGCCCGGTTTGTCTCTACGCGCAACCGAATCTCAGCAGTTGATTTTGGCGGGAGCAGAGTGGACCCAAATTTGAGCTCCATGGCTGGCGATGCTATTACATGGGCTGGTATACATGTCCAGTATCTCCCCTGTAAATCTGTGACGTACACACATCATCAAAGTCATTTTTTGCTGTATAATTTATGACTTGAAACATGCTTGCTTTTCACACACAACCCTGATCAACCAGGCATTCAAAACGAGGAACTTGTGTGTATATCTCATCAATAATTTGAAGGCTGCAGCAATTACATTGAAAGCGTGGACAGTGTCAATCAACAAATTCAACGGGAAAACATAGATTCTTTTCTGTTTCTGAACAGGGCTACCCTGAAAATTGAGGAAATAGCACTCCTTCATAATCCCCCAAACACACAGTGGAAAGGTTTCAAAAAGTGAAAAGTACTTTTTACAAAGCAAGAAATGCATATTTGTCCGCACTATCTCACAATGTCCTCACGTTGTTAAAATGTCCTCACTTTGAATATGAGAAACTAACACTTGTCCTCACTTTCAATGATATGGCAAACGATGCAATGAAGCATGTGTTAATAAAAGAAGCATTAAAGGAATCATCAAAACAGAACTTAACAAATTGCTGTTTATAGCAGGTTTTGTTGAAAACTGACTGACTGAAAGCAGTCCAATTAAAGTTGTGTAATAATTTATGAGCTTGTATATATGAGCAAAGGGTCCAGGTAAAAGCTTTCATTTATATTACCTATGAAATTGTGAAACAGACTTTGGCAGAATTGGATCTAAGCAGTCCAAAGATCGATGGTTCTGGCTAGTCATGTACAATTTGTTTTAAGGGGCTGCTTCAAAAACCAACTGGCGGTTGTCTACCGGTTCTGGTCGGTACAAACAATAGCAAACCGGCAGACAACCACCAGCTGAGTTTCAAAGCGGCTCCTAAGATTGATTGATTTGATTGATGGATTTGATGATTCCTTTTATTGGTTAGTACAAATACAGATAAAGATGCATACTTTCATGGACTGCAAATTCACCTGGAAAAAACAAAAACATCATATAAACAACAAGGAAACTAATAGGCATCATACCTTACAGATTTAGAGAGGAGGTTCTTGACAGGGCAGGACTCAATTCAAATTGGAAGTTTTTTTATAAGAATTTCTTGATTATGTTCAAATATTGAAAACATGCACATCGGTTGGAGTTGTATTTACAAAGACTTTAATTCTTAGCCCATCTAAATATCTGAATCTCCAGTGGAGGGGGGCTACTCAAATTTGGTTTGGGTAGGTATGTGCCACTGCAAAATTTGAAACTCCACCCATGCAAATACCAATTTTTCTAGAGAAAAGGAACCAATCCATATACCTAATCTCCCAAATTTGGAGTCACAATTATTCCAAAATTGCATGTTTTTACAAAAATTTGTGAACAATTGTTCTAGATGTGCCATTTGGTGCAAAATTTGGAAAAAAAATGAAAAGAAAACCCATCAAAATATCACATTTTGCAATGAAAAGGACCAACTGAAATACTAGAGAGCCCGATTTTGCTACCCAAATTTGAAACAAGTCTCGTCTCCATAACCCCTTTTGTACACGAGGGTTTCCGAGCACTATATGTATTGGTGGTTTATCAAGACTAGTACATTTATCTCCTCTCTAAACCTACACATAAACATTATTCAAAATAAACAATTAAAATTAAAGTAATTTAAAACATGCTACACAAAGGAAAGGGTAAGTAAAATAAAATACAGTTTATAGATTTCAAGGAGGGGGAATACCATCCCAAATCAGGGCATCTTGAAAGATCCCCTAAAGGGGCATTGGACAAATTTCACAATTTTATTTGTGAATGATTTACACTTCCTATGTTAGAAAACTACAGTCAATTACCAGATATCAGGAAAATTTTGATCAAAACCTTCAGAAAAGTCAAAAATTTGAATCTTATTTGTGATGAGATCTGGGAAAACCCTTCACATGGTGCAAAATTTACATTTTGAGTTCTTAGTTCCATAAGAAAGCTATAATTATTCCTTTTATAACACATTTTGTTTCAACCTTCTAGAGTGCCCAAGCCAAAAGTTACAGATGTTAAAAAAAGTTGATAAAAAATCAAGAAAAACATAACAAAATTGGGGTTATTTTCTTCATTTCTGCAAAATTGTCCCCAGCGACATGTGAAGGATTTTCCCAGAGCACATCACATTTTGTTTGTTGATTTTGGGTATGAGGCTATCCTCTAAATTTATTTATTGATGTCATATATCAAGAAAGAGACAAAGACTTGCTTGTTAAACATTCCTTTCACCTCATAGATTGCAAGATAATTTAAAAGCTATTTCTTTAGTTTGCATTAAAGCAATACTATAAGATTTTGATCAAAAATGGTTTATAGTAAAAACAGCATAAAATGGAGGAATGTGACTATCTAAAAGCGTTTTCAAGTGTATTTTGTGAAATAAATTGTTTTGCAGCCAAAAATCGATTAAAAGCATGTGCATACTTTACTATACTAATACATGTTGAATTAAATTCGGGATCCCGAATTTAATTCAACAAATGGTCATAACAGAAAAAGTAAACATCTTTGGGCCAAATCGTTTGGAGGGTATTCATATATACCAAAAACGAACCCAATAAGCCCAAAAATTCAAAAAGTCATGGGTGACAGGGGCGCTTCATTTTTAAAACTTTATAGTATTGCTTCAAATCACCTGAAAAGGCCAATTTTAAAAATTCAACTATAGAGGGCAGTATTTATCGTTGTCGACATATTAATAATTAAAAATAAACGAATATAACAAAATTTGATATGTAGGGTTTGAATTTGACAATGAAATTTTGTATGTTGTCATTATTACCGCTTATACTTCAAATAATGCAAAAATCTCAAAATGATTGGCGAAAAGTTTGGGGATGATGCTGAACTTGTCCTATGCCCCTTTAATAAGTACAAACAACCTTCCAATTTACACACATTCAAGTATTTTTGCATGTGTTTTGCCATCATAAAAAGAATCTTCTATTTGTTAGCCTGCACATGACCTTAAGACCAGTGTGTGAATATGTATCCTTTCTTCATCAATTTGAAGGAATTTGATAACCCTATTCACACAACGTAGCTATGTACAAACAGTACCCAAGCTTGAAAAATAACCCTTTTGGTAGTTTCTGATCATTATAGGCAGTATCTATATACCTTATATACAGATTCCTGTCCTCTGATTGGTTAAAAGTGAGGGCCTGGATTTAACTATAGGCCCTACATATTTACTATGCCCGTGCATATTTTTCACTAGGTCCGCTCAATGGATTTTGCATCGGGTAACTTGAACTTTACGCGCGCGACTTTAAGCATTCATGGTTAAACACCCGCTGCAGTACGTAAGGAGCACAATACGACGCGGTCACCACTGAAAGAAGCAACAAGTATCGTAAATTATCATCGGGCACTTTTAGTGCTAAAATGGTTCTTTTAACCAACCAGATGACAAAATTCTATATATTCGGTATATAAAACGAATATTGACTGCTTTTTTTCGGGGTATGGGTTAAATTATTTACCCTCAGTGATCTCAAAACCATGAATATGCCCTCAGGGTTTTTGAGATCACCTTGGGAAAATAATTTAAACCATGCCCCTTAAAGCAGTCAATATTTGTATACTATAAACCTTATAGTAATATGCAGTAGTAAATTCTACTGTGTATATAGCCCTTGTTTCGGGCTCTCAATATTGTTAAATTTAGTTTATACCATGTCTGGTACTCTCTGAATCAAACTAAAATCCCAGCGAAAACAGCCTTTCGCCCGGGCAACGTGCTGCTGCCCAGGCTCATTGCTGGGTCCATGGGAGGGGAGATCAGGGGAACGATACTAGTTCTACTGTGTATAATAATTTCAAGTACTGTTTTTTTGCTTTGTACAGCAAAGCTACTTACCTGTAGGTTCATCGCCCCAATCCGTGCCTAAGATTTCTCGGAAACCATGTTCATTGGATTTAAATGGTGGTCTACTGGAAGATGGCACACACGGGGGGTCTCCTCCTGTTGCTCCTTGCGGTAATTGAGGGTACAGCTGCGGCTATTGATAGGAAAGATTCAATAGAAAGAATTTGTAAATATCACTGCTAGAGACAGGAATTAAACCTCAGAAAAACCTACAGATATAAATATTCAAAACCAGGGCTGGTATTTTTTGTACTAGCCAGTCTGGTCGATAACTTACCCCACCGGTAAAAAATTAATAAGAGATATCAGGGGGTTTATAATTAAACACCACTGGGTGTCGAGTGGGTGCTAATCTACAGTTCTGTTCAAAACTCCCTAGAATATCTTGCTGAGCTTTGTACTAGAAAACGTCAGATTTCAGGTATTTTGGAGTTGGATATCTATAAATCATGACTTTCACTTGAATTTTGCCATGTATCTCAAAAATGAAAAGTCAACAAACTTTATTTTCTACTAACGTTATGTCAAAAATCCCACCGCTGCTACTGTTTTTAGCAAAATATGACACTTTTTGACCTAATTGGCAACATTTCAAAAAATACAATAAAAATCCAAAATTTGAAACATGTGTTCCTATATATTAAAAAGTAAAATAGTGAAAAAGCAAAAAATATGATTTTCGGACCTTGGGACCAAAACTACACATTGTGGTCCAAATATGACCTCACCATCATGTTCAATATGCAAACCCGCTTCTAGAAATATATACTTTTATTTGAATTTAATTATCCTTTGCTGAGTTACGGAGCAAAAACCATTTCTGAAAACAAAGGATTGACAGGGCTCTTAAATGAAATGTTAATCAAAAAAAAAAGTTCTACTGATTTTGTAAAATGAAGGTAAACATAAAACAAATTGCTACAAAAATATTTAAAATTGACTTATTGGTATGGAAAGGGACATTACTGCCAGGTCATTGTCATATCCAAGCTCAGCTATGCTTTGTCTGGAGTATGACACTTTTGCCCAATAATCTTCCATTACCATATATTTACTTCAATTATTATGTTTGGACAGTGTAAACAAACTTCCAGAGTGCATGGCCCTATAGTTTGTTAATGCAACCCCCATTCTGTATGTTTGTTTACACTGTCCGATCGATTTTTGTTTGCCCTATAACAGTAATATTGCCCTCCTTTGTATACTTAAAAGCAGAAGCAATACACCAATAATTTTATATGTACATGCGCAAATTGAACATCAAGAAAACTGAACATATAGATAGAATTCAAAAGAACATCAACATTGAAGGAAATAATATAATTATAAGTTCAAATTATTTGACCAAGCAGAAACAATAAACCAATAATTTTATATATACATGCGCAAATTTAACATCAAGATACTTTTTTAGAAAGTTCTGCATTAATAAAATTCAAAATAATATCAACATTTAAGAAAATAATATAATTACAAGAAATTATTTGACCACCATTGTAACATGCAAAGAAGATCAATATACGATTACAAAGAATCGGTCACATTTAGACATCATTTGACCTACGGTGTGCAGATAATACACAGGCAGAAATAAAACACATGTGACCATTAGTTCAAACACAACCAAGGGGTTAAGTCTCAAGTTTTTACAATATAACATGTTTAGCACAGCAGCATGCAAAACCACATAGCATTACGATTTTTTATGTCTATTGAAAAAAATACCGGTTCTGCTTTTAAACAAATATTCAAAAACTAAACAAAAACAGTTCTTACCAGTCACATGTATATTCTGTCAACGATAATGGGGAGAGGACAATTGATTGCGGAACAGGACATTTCTTTCTTTTTTTAAACTCTATTGTTTTACTTCAGATTGCCTGATCATGAAGTGCATTTTGCTGGCATGTATGGAGGTCGAACTGTTTTCATTGTTGTGTTAGTGATTATCTTAAATGTCACTGTGAATGACTTTCACAAAAATGTAAGTTATAAATTTGGCATTCAATTAAGCTCAAGACTTTTAACCTCTGCCAGACATCCTTTATATTAGTATTGGACGCATGAAATTCACTGAGTGTATGCCAATTTTGTCCTATTTCATTCATTATTATGTTCTGAGCTGTCAGATTTCCAAAAAAATCGGACAGAATACAAAATATCAGATTTGAACATAATAATGATAAAATTGGATGGATTTTTTCGCATGATACTCAAAGATATTGGTCTCGCTATGAGTTTTAGAAATATCGAGCTCGACGCTGCGCATCTCGCACGATATTTCGTAAAACTCATAGCTCGACCAATATCTTTTTGTGTCATGCTCAATCCATCCAATTTTATATCACAATATGAAATGCAGCTACAATTGCAGTTTAATTCAGATGATTTTATTCTATGGCTCTATGTAATACTTTGTAGATAAAAATAATTTCCTATCAGATTTGTCCCCTGATGTGTCAAAATTACCCATGGTCTAATTTTTGACCTTCTTTTATAACTAACCTCGTGATTATGTGTTGAATTTATTATACCATGGGGTGGGGATGGGGGCGTTCTGATAGGAAGTCC
Source organism: Ophiothrix spiculata (assembly GCA_000969725.1). Lineage (NCBI taxonomy): Eukaryota > Metazoa > Echinodermata > Ophiuroidea > Amphilepidida > Ophiotrichidae > Ophiothrix > Ophiothrix spiculata. The sequence continues at coordinate 42,866 of JXSR01S006231.1, forward strand.
CTGGTTATCAACAGAATGACTCCGCCTTCCAGGTCTATGGTTAGAATCTGTAAAAAGTTCAAAATAACATGACAATACACAATAACACAGCAACACGTTAATAATGGCGACAGAAAATGCCGTACTGGAGTAATAGGTTTCATATACTTAACAAATAAATTCCAAAATTTGACAGGCCTTCTGCTTAAAATGAACATTACTTATTAGACGAGCGAGCACAAAAGGTGTCTAATGGGAAATTTCATGCGCGTAGCCAGTGATGTTCAAAGGGAGCGTGCGCACTCCGGTTTGATGCCAAAACCTGCAAAATCAGCCAATTTTTACCAATAAGAGGTCTTTCCGCACCCGGGGTCAACCATAAAAAGCCAATCCTGCATGGCTAGGCGGGTGAAATTGTTCTTTTTGAGGGCCTATATCATTATTATAGAAGTTGCATTTAAACACCTATATAGCCAAGAAAGTATTTTGGTTTAATTTGTCAAGCAACCAATTACTGAGCTCAAATGTCAAACCCATATGAAGGTCGAGTTTAACAGTAATACTAATAAGCTACATTTAAAATTGCAGACTCAGAGTTATACTTTTCAATTAGTTTGTCAATTTAGGGTAAAAGTTCCTGCAAAGATGTAGATGAGACTTATTACTCCAATACAACAATTTCGTTCACCAAGTTAAGACTACCACAATGGTTGAATTAACACTAGCTAGATAGGCATATAATACACCATTGCAGCTCTGTGCAAGCTGGTAGTTTGTATTACACATCCACTCCAATACAACAAAATATATGAAATTGTGCTGTCATTTAATGTTGGCCTGCAACAGTTGTCTCATGCAAATACCAGAGTAAAGATCCTGCTTAAAGTACACAACTGCAGAGCAGTACAATGCATTGTTAACCACCAGGGAGGGCATTCAACTTCGAGTAACACACCATGTGCACCAAAAAACCCTGCTTTTCTCTGTCTTTCTCGCCAAAAGAATTCTTATTATTACCGTCACTAAATGACCCACCTTTTGTTTAAAAAAAATCGCAGTCACTAAAAGAACCTTCGTCACTCGAAGACCAATCATTTACATGAGTAATGTTTTTCAAATCTTTTGCTAAATTTGTCCAAATTTTGCACAGTTTTTGGCCAATTTGACCCAGAAAGTCCCTACATTTTATGAATTACACCCAAATATCCCCACCATTTTCTGCACTTTGTTACTGAAAGACCTGTTTTTTGAACCATTTTTGTCACCAAAAACCCCTACTTCAGAGGTGCACGGTGGCACTCAAATGTCACTTTCATATGCGAGTGTCCCCTAACTGCCCTGTATAAATTAATATATATGAACTTGAATAGCATCAACATGCCACACAAAGTAAGGCCAACAAAAATTAATTGTTGTGTTGCCCTCAAGTGGGATTTCTGAAAAATTGAGTCGGTCGGTCAGAAAATAATTTTTTTTTTGAATTTTTTTTTTTTAAAAAGCACCTAAAGTACCAAATTTGGGTGAATTTTCCACTATTTTCAAAATATGTTCTCAAAAAACACCCAATTTGAGCAAAATTGGGTGCTTTCCCCAACCCTTTATTTTTTAAATTTTTGAATAGGGTCAGTCGCTGAGGGCAACATAACAATTTAATTTTTTTTTACCTAATCAATATATTGGTGGATATCCTGCACTGCAATGCTGCTGTATACTATGAATGGACCTTTAGAATTTGTTTGATGTGAAACATCAAAATTTCCTTCTGTAAAACAATTTATTTTTAATAAAGCTCAAACACAAGGCATCAAAACAGGTAGATCTGCATAGGAGAAAAACCTCACCCTTCGCTGATATCTTTAATTTTTGACACAGCACGGTCAATTTTCAAATATTTCATTGTTGGATCTGATTGCATAACACTATCTACAGCTCTTGGCATATTTACAAGCATGCACGATCTTACCGCTGATGGTACCAATGGTTTTGTAGGATCCTGTGACGGGTCTGGACTCGTGGGTCCTAGAGGGCGCACCGCCAAACCAAGTGCGCATGCATTGAGTGAAAGGTTTTGACAAATGAAAACATCATAACGGTTATATTGTTATTACAAAATGCGAAATGCAAAATGGTTAATGATTAAACAAACATATCAAAAACATTATAATTTAATTAGGACCAAGTGCACACTTTTAGTGATATTAACAACAATTTCTTACCGGTGTTGAAATATATTGTCAACTGGCTCATTCAATTCACTTTGATAATATCTAAGTACTTTTATGATGAACTAAATCCAATGATGTCATAACCAACAATATTTGTTACACCATTAGCATTGCGTTATCAAATACTTCGTATTATAGCACACACATTTCAAATCACACAATTTTCAAATAAAAGCGGTCACCAAAATTGAAACCTGACCACAAAATGATTAGAGACTGGAGAATATGCTTTATTCTATTGAAATAAACTCTTTCACTCTAGAATAAAAAAAAACTGATGTCTTTACAGTGTCACATGGTATTTACTTATAATAGTTGTAGAGTGCCAGCCTTATTATCTTTGCCAGAACTGATGATGGCGCTAGGTACTCTTTGCATCAGGCAGTTACATATTGAGTTCCAACTTTCTTTGCTCTTATTTTTTACAGATATTTTATAGTTACGCCGAAGTTAATTCCATCAAATCATGCACTGCTTTTTATATTGTGAGCAGCTTGATAAACCAAAATACTATAACAACAATGGATACCAGCTTAAGCTGTTTTTATCGTTCAAAATGAAGCACACCACATACAGTTTGCCGGTTATGCCTAGTTTTCCCAGAGTCATCATGGGAAGACATCGATAAATGATGTCAGCATAATGATAATGTTACCGTCTTGTTTTTGTAGTTTTGTTGTTAATTTGGCTTTACCCTCTTTGTTTGAGCAGATTGATCAGGCGACAAGAATGTTGCTGTTCTGAGGTACTTTATGAGTTGAATTCATTTCAAGTCAAACACTCTTGTTGCTTGGTTATTTGCACAAAGTTTGACTTAATTTATCAACTTGAAGCAACAAGTTTTCAATTTCATGTAGTGATAAAAAAAAAGAGAAGTTTGGCTGACACAAAAGACAACCCTAAACAAGGATGTCAAATGTTTTTGTTAAACCATAATCATAGACAAGATTTCAAAATTGTATATTTTTACAAAGCGAAATTTTACACTTATCTTATTCTTGCATCACCACCCACCCCAAAAATACCCATTTTCTTGATTTCTTGCAGTTACAACTTTTTTCTGCGTTTTATAAGCATGGCATATACCTGAATACTACTCTCTAGATCACTACAGTAATTAAACTTGAAAGTAATCAAAGAATGAGATATGTCTGAAGTATAATGATATCCATACACACCCACAATAACATGAAGGAAACATCTTAAAAAAGTTCATCAGGTTAGTTGAATAAAAAGTTTTAAAAAAAGGCTAAACCAAAAAATATTGGACATTGTAAACACAAATTCAGAGTGCATGGCTCCAGTTGTTTGTAATGCAACCCCTACCCTGGATATTTTTGCAATACCGTACACCGGGGTGACTTTGAACGCCGGGGTGACTTTGAACACTTTGAGTTGGTCAAATTAATCAGCCAGTATCTCACTTATCCTTGATGATATATTTTTTTTCAAATTAATGATTGAAAAGGGCATACTATAAGCAATATTACATCTTAGAGACACTACTGTAGGTGTTGCCAGTTGTTCCTTATAGCCTTATAAATGTGTTGCCAAATTCATAGTAATTTTCATAGGTCAGAAAAATCTCAATGGTTACCATGGTAACAAGGATCCAATGAAATTAAAATTAATATGGTAGGATCAGGAATATAATAGTTTACAATAATGAATGTAAATAATTTTGTAAATTTCTTTCTGATTCTATATATTGGGAAAAAACGATCCCGGGGTGACTTTGAACGCCTATATCTCCCATATAAACACATGCATTAGCTGGGTAACCAGCACACTTGATTGTTGCTTACAGATTTTTAAGTCTAGGAAACTGTGTATGCATTATCACCCATTTTTGAATTTTTATGATCAAAATAATTGTATTTCTGTGGGATAATGACATTTTCTAGTTCTAGGAATGTATTTATCTCACTTTATTCCAGGAAAAATGTGACCCTCAAAGTCACCCCATGCCGGGGTGACTTTGAACGGTACTTAAAAATTTAAAAATATATATCTTACATAACAGCTAGTTCTATAAAAATATAACATGAGAAAGACCATGCCCCAGGAGGTATTTTGAAAGCAAAATATTAGAAACTTTTCTATGTTGAAAATAGAAAAAATGGCAAAGGCTGAAAAAAGCGTTCAAAGTCACCCCGGTTTACGGTACATAGGATTAGACTAAAAGCTGTGCCTCCCTCAATGTTTCATTATCTCGTCTACATATCCGACTTGATTCTCTTATACATCTGGCATAACTTCCATATTGGAAATGGATGTCATGTGATCAAGTAACCAGTCAAGATGATCTTTTCATGTCATAGCTCTTGGACATGTTCTGAAACCATTTTTCTGAGAAACATTACCAGTAGTCAGTTTCACTATCATTAAAACGCATCCTTAATGCATCGAAAGACTGCACAAATTGTTAACATATCGCAAATTTACAAACACCTTGACTCACTGCAACGTTGCGATGTGTTGGAATCTATTCATACACGCCGTGTGTCACCTAGCCAATGAGAATGCAAAAATATAAAGTATGCGAGTGCAGTGAAACTTCACAATGCAATGCGCTTGTTAAGTTCCGGTTTATCATGTAGTGGGCGTTTAGTGCCTATGAATGGTTCATTGTTTTTGTCAGATGATGATTTATTTAGTTTAGAGAAGTTTGGGGTTTTGATGGTTATATAAAAGCCTTATTTCTTTTAACAAAAGATACAATATTATTATTCTGTCTTGTATGAATTAGATTAATAAATTTGCATTCCATTATACTTGTAAAATGAGACAAAATCAATGCACTTGCGGTATTTTGAATGCTGTCCAATGCACTCGGCCCATGGGCCTTGTGAATTGGACGCATCAAAATTGACTATGTGTGCATTGATTATGTCTCATTTCACTTGCGACATGAAATGCACATTTATTTAAAAAAAAACCTATAAGCAATGCACTGAATGCAGCACAGCTACGACGCATTTCATTTGTTTAGTGAAATCAACTACAGATGAACACAACATTGTTTAAACAGATGAATGGAAATTCAGAAACCAAAATAACTTCTTGGAAATTAAAGAATCTTCACATATTTGAAAAAGAAAAACGTATATCAAAATGCATTTTGGAGATTTTAATTGTCCCCATTTAATGGCATAAGACCACATGGCCCATCCTGGATCAAGTGGACCTGCATCATTATTAGGGGATAAAAGCTGCAAAATGATTATCTGAACACTTTTCAATGATGTGTGTATATCGATGAAGAAAAATGTTTGACAGTTTGTTAGTCTGAGCATTTCTTACGGTGCTGATAGACTCTACAATTCTCAACTGCTAAAAAAGAAAAAAAAAATAGAAGGCAAGGTATGCAGAGCAGGCAAAATATGCATAACAAAGGAAAAGGCCAATACACATGGGTAAAATTAATCAAGCTGCATGCAGGACCAAAAGTCAGATTGTTGATTGATGCACAATGCATACTATAAGCCAAACAATAATTTATTGGACAGTGTAAACAAAAATCCAAAGTACAGGGCCCCAATGTTTCCAAATGTAACCCCTACAATAGATATTTGTTTAAATTGTCCAATAAATTATTACTTTGCCTGTAATGAAGTTTACAATTTCAATAAAACCTTCACCGATTTAATTAAAAAAAAATAAAGAAATAAAAACCTTTGAACAAAAAATATTCATCCAAACTTGGAAAAACATTCAGAAAACT
>JXSR01S006231.1:48843-60710 GCA_000969725.1 Ophiothrix spiculata
ATAGAAGGCAAGGTATGCAGAGCAGGCAAAATATGCATAACAAAGGAAAAGGCCAATACACATGGGTAAAATTAATCAAGCTGCATGCAGGACCACAAGTCAGATTTTTGATTGATGCACAATGCATACTATATAGGCCAAACAATAATTTATTGGACAGTGTAAACAAAAATCCAGAGTACAGGGCAACTTTTCTTGTAAATGTAACCGCTACCATGGATTTTTGTTTAAATCATCCAAAAAATTATTACTTTGCCTATATAATGAAGTTTAAAATTTCAATAAAACCTTCACCGATTTAATTTAAAAAAAAAGAAATAAAAACCTTTGAACAAAAAATATTCATCCAAACTTGGAAAAACATTCAGAAAACTATACTATTATAGTGATAATATAGTTAAAACCATTCACCAACTGTCTGATAGAAAAAAAGCACATCATGCTTTACTCATATTTGTGCTGTTTTTGACGTACACTAGTCGAACAGTCAGTACCTATAATACTACACAAGTTTCTGTCCAAGAAACATAAAAACCTGCAATATTGCATCAAAACCATTAAGAGATAAAAAGTCAAAAATTCCAACACTATGATTTTGTGTTATTTTCAAAACAAATTGAAGAAAAACTTTGATTGTGGTAAACAGTGGGCAGCAAAATGTGTAAGAAACTGGAAGTGTGTTAAGAAGAATTAGTAGTTTTGTTAGTCAAATGCACAGTATGCAAGATTAATTTATAATTATCACTGATAGAGAGTCTTGTTCCAGATCCGGTCTTTATGTATGACTGCAAGGATCGCCAATTAACAATAATTGCAGACCAACAGAGAAACACATTTTCAATTCACAGAATTCCCAAATCCTCTATTGTAAAGATGTTAGAATAATGGAGTTCGAACTGAAGACTGATAAAAATTAACTTTCTCGTTCGACTTTCAAAACTCAATTGATACAGCGTCGAGATAATATGGTTATGCCTAGGTATAATGCCCGTTTCAAGTGTGAATTATGAATGTAACTTGAATTGTGTGGAAAATTAGTCCATAAATTATTTCTCATAATTCTCAGGAGAATAAAACACTTGCGTAGGTATTTAGACAAAAATACCTATGTGAGTTAAGTAGATAAAGTAAAATTTGACAAAAGTATACTTTAGGTACAACCAGGGATGTGAGAGTTAGCTGATAAAAGACTCTGAAAATGCTAAAAATACCCAAAATAGACTGAAACTAAAAGAAAAGGCTGAAGTTATGACTATTTGAATTACGAATTGCACATGAAACAAAATGCACACGCTGTGTGTCAAGTGCATGCATGATCTGCCTGGGTATCGGTGAATCTCCTAACATATTTGGAGGTACAATAACTCTGCTGCACGAGTGACTATAAGATGGCCGCCAGCACAGCTTCTCAACTTTAAGTTCTTTGGATAAAACCTATCACATGATAAAACCTACATGTAACTTATTTCGATACATCTCCACTGTGTGATGTCAACTGGTGGAGACCTATGAAATAAGTAACATGTAGCTTGTGACATGTAGTGTCTGACCGATCTGATCAGATAGATCGGAATCGGACCGATTTTAAGCTCATTGAATTTTAATAGGATATATGACCAAATGTATATTCTACCAATATCACAAACCGATTCAACAAACCCTAGAAAAAGTGCAAAAAATCAAGTTAATTGCATCTTTTAGTACCAACAAGATTTACCAGAACCAACAGGCAAAATCCAAATACTAAAAGCACTACATATGATTGCCTTTATTTAACACTGGCAACCACATGATACTTAAAAATAATCGATGGATTCACCAATCAGTTCGGCGGAATTCGGATACCCACATTCATTTTGTATCCGAATTGTGATAATGTTATTGACCTTTACACATACCGGTATGGTGCGCGGCAAAGCTGAATATTAAGTTCAGCTGATATCCCGTTTCAGCTGTTTTTAATTCAAATTCGGATACGGGTATCAGAATTTTGATACGGAATATCCTAATTTGGATACGTATCCGAATTGTGAGTTCCGCCGAACTGATATTGCGTTATGTGGACAATTTATTGCCCTTTGTATACACTATCAGAATCAGAAGATTTGAAACTGACTAAAAAATGGGCGAATTTTGATATAAAATTGGATGGATTGAGCATGATACAAAAAGATATTGGTCGAGCTATGACTTTTACAAAATATCGTGCGAGACGCGCAGCGTCGAGCTCGATATTTCTAAAACTCATAGCGAGACCAATATCTTTGAGTATTATGCGAAAAAATCCATTCAATTTTATCATTATTATGTTCAAAATCTGATATTTTTTATTCTGTCCGATATCCCTGTCCGATTTTTGTGGAAATCGGACAGCTCAGAACATAATAATGATCTACATCGGTCAGACACTAATAGCGACATATGATGGGTTTGACTAAATCCTATTACATGATGGGTTCCCTTACAAGTTACAACTGGAATATATATGCAGACTCTCTATCTGTGATAATTATACAAATAACAAGATGAAGAAATGGTCGTCAAAATGCAAGTATCTCAATTTCATTATGTGCACTGAAATCATTGGGTGCTTGCTCATTCAATGGGGGCACTGCACAACTCTGGTTCAGAACTACGCTTGAATGTTACTCACAAAATATTTACCCCCTCTTCCACGCACACAAAAAAAATTGAATTTACGACATGACCCCCAGGTCCAATATTAGGAAGTAACAACATGAGGTAACAGTTTTGATACAATGAATGAATTTGTAATTCCCCTATTATACAATGGGAACATATTTGTAGAATTACATAATTTCAAAAGAATTGAAATTTTGAGCGAGAAGTAAATGAGTTAGCCGCTTAAGCAAGTGATTAGATTAAATTTGAAGAATTGACAGCAGGTTGCAAAAATTTTGCTGATATTTCAATAATTTGGTAAGAAAATGCGATGAAAGTGACAAGAATTAAAAGCAAGAGGGTCAAGGCAATAGTGAAATTTTTGAACAAATTAACGAATGTCCAATTTCATTTAAGGTTCTAGTTTACATAAATAACTAAGGCTGATGGTAAAAAGACAAATATTCTTTTTAAAACGCAAAAAAGCCCTAGCCTTTAAAGTCTTTTGACCCATAGCCCCAGTCTAAAAATACTTGGACCCCTTTCCATATTATAAATATGCCATTATAACAGCCATTTTAAAGAAAAATACAAGCCTGCCAATGAGGTCTACTGCCAACAGAAATTGAATCTATATTTTGGCCTCCTTATTAGTTTCAAAACATTTTTTTTCTTAATGTCTGCACTGATGAAAGCATTTATCAATTTATCATTTTTTTTTGGTATTCTGTACAAAACATAATTTATTTTTATTTTGTACAGTGTGAGTATTTTTAAAAAAGAAAGGCTAAAAGTGCTGTCTCCAAAAACGATTTTTAGGTAAAAATTTCATGCAAAATCCCAAACCATAGTTGCAAGTTGTAGATAGGGTGTCATGGGGATATTTGGAGTATAATAGACATTAAAATATTGAAAGTCTTTCCTTGAGATTTGTCCCGAGTGAATCAATTGTAGGCCCTGTAGGCACCCACGTAGAGGGCAGTATAACAGCCCACTTGCTAAAAGCTCAAGGATAAAGTCTCAGTGTTTTAAGTGGCTATATAATCCAAATATCCTTATCTACACTCTAAAGTGACAAAGATAAAGGCTAACAAAAGAAAATTAGAAATTAAAAAGTTTAAATATCTAAAATTGATGTTCAAGATGTCTTACGATGTGAATGTTCAGAGTCAGATTTGCGCAATGCCCCTGCGTTACCTTCCGACGACTTGTTGCCGTTCAATTGAGTTGACGATGTCTTTGGGCCCATATCTTGATATCAGCAAATAAGGAAACAATGGGATGGCATTAATAATGTGGATATAAATATAATAATAACAAAGATGGCATGGATTGGATGTAGGCATGGGCAGGAAGGATGGATTCAAACAGAGCAGGCATGGGCGAGATGGATATAAACAGAGCAGGCATGGGCGAGATGAATTGAACAAACAAACCAAGCATGGAATTTTCAGAATATGATGCAAGCAAAGTAGCAGTTTGCAAGATCTTTTGTGACTGGTTCAGTGTGCAATACAAGATTTTGCAGGATTGGTGTATATTGTTCTATGCGAGTTAAACAGGCATGGGCTAAATGTTATAGAGATGAGCGCATGCTGAAATTAGCATAGGGAAGTTGTTGCAGGCATAGATCTATACATACAGATGCCTAGGATATATAAATCTTTTTAAGGTTATACAACTATTTAAAAAAACACAGATTGAGATCCCTCAGAAGATATTACGACTGCATTCAAGTTCACAAAAGTCTTTTGTCTTTATTTTGATGCATAACATGTTAAAAATTAAGTGACCATGGGGAAAGACAAAAAGGTAAAATTGTTTTATATCGCCCTTCTTTATAATCATCAAACTTAATGCTCCTAGTCTCTCTGTGGTTAAATAAAATCAAATAGACCTTTTCAAAAAACAACTTTCTGAGAATTCCCGAAGCTGATTTTACACTGAAATGGTCTATTGACCATGCTGTTTTCATGCCAATTAGCATAACGTAGTTTTCAAGGCCATGTGATCGCCTTTCCGGATATTTCCGAATGGATTCTGAAAAGGTCTATTGACCACGCTGTTTTCATGCCAACTAGTATAAATTAATTTTTCAAGGGTACTGTCCAAATTTGGTTTGCTCATAAATATGTAATTGGATAGCTATTTCAAACTTTAATTCAGCTATGTTATTGTGCTTACAATATACAAAAATTTATATGAGCAAAACTCCATGTACAAATTATTTTGGGAACATGGTTTTGAATTTTTGAAAGGAATTGGTTTTGATTGAACATAAAAATTGTTGTGTAAATTGTACAATGTGAGATTTTGAAATGGTTTATCTGATTTCGAATTTGGTTCTATATTTTTGGAAAACTTTTCAATGACCTTCAACATACAAGATATTTACATTAGGAAATCATCTACCACAGAGCCCCCACCTCTCCCCTCTCTATTGAGTGCCAACATGAGGAAAATGCATTAGTCCAAGTTTCAAGATCTTGATTCAGTTATCATGAAAATCAAGCACAAACTCTCTGCATAAAGATCAATGCAGGCATGCGGATATGATTGTACAATTCTATGAAATAGTCAGTCACCTGAAATCTTAGGAATATATAAGGTTAAAGCGGACAAGGCTACTTAGAAGATATGAAGCTTAGGAGAATGTCTTTCAATTTACCACCCTTCCCATTAGCCCAAAACCACCCTTTACATTTGACAAGACATAACTTTATGAGTGGATAGGGCTATTTGGAAATGTTAAGCTGGAGAAATGTTATTTCAACATTTCTATTTACCACCATTCCAATTAGCTCCAAACCACCCTATATCTTTGACAAGACATGAGTGGATAGAGCTATTTGGAAGTGGTAGGCTCTGGGGAGTGCCTTGAAATGTCAATATACCACCATTACAATTAGTCTAGTCAGCTTGTACAAATCTCTTCTGAATCATGATTAACCACGTGGAGCTTGAATCAAATATGATTCAAAATTACAGTGCAAAGCAGTTGACAAAACAATTACTTTTTTGGAATAAGAGCTCTGCCATTGAATCTAAGAAAGGTGAATCTCACTACTATGATGAAGCTAAGGATTAGCCTACAAAGACTTCCCTCCCTAGAGACATTCGCTTGCGACATTCACTCGGACTTATTGAATGAAATGGAGAGGGATTGTCCAATTCTATCCACAAATATTGTATAACGGGATGAGAGCACCTGCTTCTTTAGTGTTTAGTTTTCTTATCTCAGGTGGGTGCGAAGTGTTTCTGGAGTTTGAGGGGATTTAAAGCGTGAGCCAATGTCTCTCAGGTGAGCAATTTTTTTTCGGAAATCCTTTCAAGTACTGATTTGAAATAGCAATAAATCTTTATGCTCCATTCACTGAAGTTAAGCAAATATTTTGTCAACCTCTAAGTTTGGTTGTTTCAGCAATTGTTACTTCAAATATGTTTGGGACCATTCAAAACTCACCGGCAGCTGACCGCCTGGAACTTGCAGTTCTGGGGGATTGCCATTGTTAAGAATAGCAACCAGCTAGAACAAGCGATTCTGGGTGATAAACTGCCAGTTGAGTTTTAAAGCGGCTCCTTGCTAAAGTGCATCATTAGCAAAACTAAAAAATCAATTGCTAAACCAAGCAGCATCAACCATCAAACTGGATTTATACTCCAACGCATCTGTTTTGAACAGTGGCGTTTCTAGTCATTTTCACTGTAAACGTCACAGCAGATGAATTCACACTCACACACAAACGGATTATACCATGATAATGTAAATAAAGTGGAATTTCATATTTCGTCAAACTTTGTTGCATAAACATTTGGTTTGTATTTTGATATTGGCAAGCCAACAACTTGACAAACACTGTAAAACATGTTAAGATGTTGTTTGTCGATCCCAATACCTTCATTAGTCTCTACACCAGACCTAGACTGGACACTAACCTGAATGCCGCCTTCTATGATAAGGATCTGGGCATGGCACTCTGAGAGTACATAAGAGACCATCTTTCTTCTGCTCATAATGATCTACCATCTGAAAAGATAAGGAGAAGACATTTATTTGTTTAAAATCTAATATTTTGGTACAATTATACAGTTAAATCCCTCATAGAGCGATTATTGACGGCTTTGAAGGGTATGCTTAATAAATGGCTTCAGGCAAACTCATGGTTTTGAGATCACCTGAGGGAAAACATTTTTATCATACCCTAAAAAGCAGTCAATATTTGTTTTATATACAGAATCTATCAGTTTTTGACATCCGGTTGGTTAAAAGAATCATTACAAACAAGTAGAACTTGAGTTTACTCGATGCGTAAAATATGTCCTCACCGAATGAGGTCAAAGTTACCCCATTTGAACCCCTGTGACCTTGGGGACAATAACTTGGACATTATTAGGCCTTAAAAATTCTCATAAATACTTGGAGAAATTTCAGCTTCTCTCCTTTCTCCCTAACGATCTGAACCTGGAGGGGACTCAACATCCCCAGTGACAATCAATCAACTCCTGGATACACCATGTGCTGAGGCTAAGGGAACTATGCCATCTAGACCAGACCTTCTCAAATAGCGGCCCGCGGGCCAAATCCAGTCCGCGATTTACTTTTATTTGGCCCTTCGATCGCCTCTGGAATACAGAAGTTTATGGGAAAATCATTGAGAAAGGTCTTAATTTGGCCCTCCAAAATGTATTTTTGAACTGGCGTTTGACAAATCCTTAATGGCCCGCCAACAAATTTAATTGAGAACCCCTGATCTAGACACTCAGCACTGGCCAAAAGTTGACGATTTCCAAGCAAAGGCGGGTGTGCAAACACACGGACGGAGCCCATTTTATAGTCCCTTTTTCGAACTCATTCGGCGAGGACAATAATTTAATAACTGTCTTTTTTTTATTGGCTCACACTGTATATCATGTTAGCAGGATGGATAAATGTTTATCTATTAAAAATTGAAATCCTTTATTCTTGCTCATGATAACTAGTGTTACAAATTCTCAATACATAGTATCAAGAACAACATTATGTTATCATTGATAACAACATATCTATTAGCTGTAACATTAGAACTGTTTATAATCTCCCGGTCTGACCTACTTGTAATGAGAGATGTTTACCTCGGTTACAAGTGGGTCAAAATCATTACCATAATAAACCTATTGGTAAGGTCTACTTAATAATATTGTCACACTACTAAAATAATGGCCTAACTTAGTTCTTCAAGTTTTGAAAAAAAATTGTGAAAATAACCTAGATACCACAATAATTCAATGCTTATACTTTGATCAACACTTCGTATACTTTGATCAACACCAAATAGGCAGAAATTATGAGGCTTTTCTTACATACATACATACATACAGGTATTTGGAACGCAATTCACAAAGTAAACAAGTATCATTGCGTTTACAATGAAAAAATAAATACAGCAAAAAGTTCTTAAAATAAGTAAGTTTTGAGATTTTGTTTGAAAATGTCAACAGAGCTAGCAGTACGTAGAGATACTGGTAAAGAGTTCCAGGCATTAGCAGCAGCAACATAAAAACTCCGATCCCCAATAAGCAGCTTGGACTTGGGCACAACAAGACGATAAGTGTCCACTGATGACCGCAGAGGACGAGATGGAGTGTAAACGTCAAATTGTTCAGTAATGTAGGTGGGAGCTAAGTTGTTAAAAGCTTTATACACATACAAAAGCACCTTAAACCTTATTCTCTGCTTCACAGACAGCCAATGTAATTTTTGTACAAGGGGTTGAGCTTCAACCCGACGTCCTACAGAGAACACGAGACGTGCAGCACTATTCTGTAATCGCTGAAGCCGATTTGTATCTTTTCTTCATCCGCAAGTAGACATAATCCCACTTACACGTGCATCAAGATACTGATGCGTTAGTCCCACGTACACCGTACGCTGCGTCTCTTGTTCGGCTACGCACAGGTTTTTCTGTATCAATTCAAGATGTGAAAAGGCCCGTCTATTTGGTGTATAGTATAGGCAGGCCTATTAAGATCGTCAATTGATGCAGAAAAGTGTGTGCATAGCTAAACACAGGATCAACGAATCGGTCCAACCATGCAGACAGTCTTCATAATCATATCAGGTACAATAACTCATCATGTGAGTGCAAGAAATACCTTGTCACTAGAAAGTGAAAAATCCTCAAAATATCCTTACCATATGTCAGTGGCTCTTGAACTGGTTATTCCATCACTGTTAGTCACCTGAAGAATCATTTCACTGACCGAAGACTGAATATTGCTTAATGTGACTTCCGAACCACAGAAAAATCAGAGTCAAGTTTCTTGCCCAAGGAAACAAGGAGACATGGTCTGATCGCAGGGTGTCTGATCGGGGCTCGAACCAAGAACCTCTATATAATGAGTCCCGTGCTCTAACCACTTGGCCATGCTCCCCTCTGATTATACACTGTGCAATCCAAATTTATGAAAAATGGCAGGTATTGCAGATACGACTTTCTTGCACTCACATGACAAACTCAGCTCCATGAGAGCAACAAGATAGCAGCAAGTACATATTCCTTTTTAAATTCCTTGGTATAAAAAGGGTGCTGCAAACATGGTTACTTTCGCTAGCGTTTTATTTACTCGAGAATCGCCATCTAATCACAAATGACTTATGTAGGTCTTTCTAATGAAGCTTCAGAATGCTAATTTAACACATGCAGAGGTCATAATTGTCTCCTTTGCGAAAAATATCCTGATTCACGGTATTATAATGAACTTACCAACCATTATCAGTGTATCAAATTTCATTCCATCTTTGACGAAAAGCTGCCCTGTACATTCTTCATCAATTTTTCAGAATCAGCGTTCCCATGCTGCATAATTGTCACAGATTTTTTGAAAATTGGCATACTTCTGAAAATGCATACGTTTGGTTCTTTTTCCATGTACATAACTGATTTTCATTTAGATGCAAACACCTCATCAACTTTGTCAAAATTAGTTGAATTTATAGTTGTTGGATTTAATTCATGTCTGTAGCAAATACGCAATTGTCTCTGATGCAAGCATACATTTTCAAGGTTTTTTTGTTTGCGTCTACGCTCAAGACTCTGAGGGTCGCAATGTCGGAAATCGCTGCAAGTAGTGACGCTAGTGGCAAATTTGCCTGGTTTTAAACCACAAAGGTGGAATAGGACATTAAATTACATTTATATAGAAATAATACGGGACTATGTTTCATTTTGATTTTATGCTAATTATTTAGTTTAGAAATAGTTGTGAATGTGCAGAAAAAATCAGCACCACAGAACATTTTATAATGAAATTAAAGATGGAACAAATATGCTGTGTCTCTAAAATACTCGGTCAAGTCGGGCTTTTTTATGACAGGCCGGCAAAAACATTACAAAATATCGCCTGATATATCGGGAAAACAAGCCGGTCACCATATTGTTTCTTTGATGATTTCTGAAAGGTTTGCTTCAAAACTTGAAAACAAAGTTAAATCTAGAATGCTTGAGAGATACTAGCGTTTTCAGACCCCTACTTTACGTGTAAAAGTATAGGAACGTTATTTGGGATATTGCACCCTGAGTATGTGTTAATTAAATCCAACAAATATACCACAAGCTCAACTGTGCAGAATTATACATGTACTCACCATTATAAGTGTGTCAAATTTAGGTCCATCTTTGATGGAAAGCTGCCCTGTACAGTCTTTATCTATTTTATAATGATATACAGAATTTTGAAAGCATAAGGATAATGCAAAGCTGCCCTGCTCTTGACGTTCTCTAACTCTGAAAAGAGGAAAAGAAAACATAGAAAATATGATTAGAACTTGATAAGATAAAAATAATCATCACAAGAAACATTCATCAACTATTACAGTCTATTTTCGGTGTCTTAATAATAATAATAACATTAATTTAATACTTAAGGGGAATTTCCCATGTTAAGAACTTTCCCCCTTTTAATTTTAATCAATATTAAACAAAAGATTTTCCCCTTAGGAACAAAAGACGGAATAAAATGCATATCTTAAGGGGAATTATATTCCCCTTAACTGCACTTTTAGTGTGATAATATAACACTAATAATAATAATAATAATAATAATAATGGCATTTTTTATAGCGCCTTTTACCCAAGATACAAAGCGCTCATGATTCGCTGCAGGTAAATCGTCAGAACCATATCACTTCCCTTTGAAGTGCTTCCGTAGAGCACATTCTATCGGTACTTCGGCTGTAATTTTCAACCTTTGTGTCTTTTTGCCTTCTTCAAGATTTAACAGCATATTGAAATATTTTTCTCTTACTTTTTTGAGAAATAATAAAATAAAGATAACAAGACAAATAATCACACCAAGAAAACCTTTTGAACCAAAATTTGACTACATTTTCTAAAAATTCAAACCAGGGGCGTCAGAAGGAAAATATAAATGGTGCGGCCCCTTGCAGAAGTGGAATGGCCTTTGGTCCCTTATTTATTCAAAATAGGGAAAGCTAAAGCCCCAGAAGGCACCAGTTCCTAAAACCAAATTTGTACAATACATTGTTGTGGTTATTTATGCTAGGAATAATAACAAAACGCATCAAATTAAATCATATATTCGCTTTTCTGGCTGAAAAGTGGTGCGGCCAAAGCTCACACCACCAACACTGTTCCGACGACCCTGATTCAAACATTTTATTTTAATAATTATAGTAGGGCAGCCTCTCGAGTACATACAGAAAACCCTCAATGGGTTTAACACCTATCTTTATTGTCAGATACTCTCTTTAAAATGCAAATTATCATCATGTGAAAAATGGACCTTCGGGCCTGAAATTCAGCTAAAAACAGCCTATTGAGTAGAAAATTTATATTTTTGGATTAATTTCTAAAATTAAATCTATCTGTCCATGCAAGGTAATGTGAATAAGACTGACCATATTTTACCAACCTCTCTACCAGGAAATTACACAAGAAAAAATTGGTACATGACTGACAAGGAAGTGAACTGTCAAAAAAGTAAAATTGTCAAAAAAATCAATGGATACATACTGTACCTAGAATTAAACATGACATCAAAACAAAGGTTACCAATTGAATTGCTTTCACAGTTGGCATGCAACAAGTAGCCTACATCAGATCAAAATAAAATTCAGCTGAAACTTGGCCTTTTAATATTGGGCTGGCATTTTCTTTGGAAGGGGGTGGGTCCCAAAAAGCATATAGACTCAACAATTTTTTTCATGACCCCCTATCCAAAAACTGAAAACTTTATGACCCCCCCCC
>JXSR01S006233.1:0-15786 GCA_000969725.1 Ophiothrix spiculata
AATTACAGTGTATTTATTCTTGCTTTGCTTTTAGCTCGAACCCGAAAGGTTAATTCTGACCTTGATCCTTGTTTTGGGTCGTAACAGGGTGTTGATATTTATGTGATGAACAATTGTTGGGGTAATGAAACTGGATTATGATGTCACGTCAACAGCACATTGGTACCAAAATTCTAACCCACAACACATTGCAAATGTAACCACAAAGGCAAAAAATGGACTTGCAGTACCACACATCTGAAATAATAGTTTTAATTACCCACTTTTAAGTTTTTGGATTAAAGCATGATCCAGCTGATTTTCTTCAGGCAAAACTGTTTGGGTTAAAATTTTGATACTGATTGACTTCTGGCTAAAAATCCATGCATCGTAAAAGTTGGAGGGAATCTACATAGTTTTGCGCAAGATCTAACCCTAACACTTTTGACCACTTCTCCTCCAACATTTTCAAGTAAAAAAACACAGGTTTTCACCTGGATTCGAACCCAGGACCTCCCGATCCAATTATCACTATGTCAAGCCAATGAGCAGGCGCTGCCATAGCAGCGATTTCGTGATCAAAGCTAACTTGGGTCTCTGACATAGTGGCGATTTCATGATCAAAGCTAACTTGGGTCTCTGACGTATTTGGACTTAGCAAATTTCTCAACTTTGTGGAATGGGATATTGTGAGATTCATCAGTGGGGTTAGGGTTAATATAGGGGACACTACATATTAGCATACACAAGCAGAAAATGAAAACTGGATTATTTTCTTTTTTGGCAAACAGCAAGAATTGTAATTATGGCTTTAAAAAATTAGTTTTTCTCAGAAAAAAGGATTGTTTTGTCACCAAAGGTGACTTCTCAAAGCCTTTTTTGGTGCAAAATGGCAGCAAAAATGGTGTTTTCAACAAAATGGTAAATCATGTTCACAGTACGTTAAAAATCCCTGGTACGTCACACACACTTGAATGCTAGTTGCCCCTTGCTGGGTTTTGATTCTAATAAGGCCAAAAAAATTTGTTGTGTTGCCCTCCGCCGCCCTGGTCGAAATTGTGGAAAATCCCGACCCGTTTTTTTTTTCCACCAAAATTCTTGATTTTTAATATTTCTTGAGTTTTGCCTGATTTCCAGCCGCGAAAATGTGTATATTGGCGAAGTTTAAGAGAAGAAAAACTTTTTTTTATGACCCTGTTTCTGTTACACATGGTTATTTAAAAAAAAAAAAAAGAAAAAAAAAATCTGGCCTGGCCGTCCCCACCACTTTGGGCCAGTGAGGGCAACACAACTATTTTTTTTTGGCCTAATTATCCTCATATGACTATATTCTTGAATTCTGTTCAAATTTCTGACACTACAGCATGCCATATCAGAAGACTAAAGGCTCATTCTCCGATAAACTGTGCAACTTTGGTTAGAGAAATGTTGAAATTTCGACTACTAACAACTCATGAAAAACATACAAAATCATAAACTCTTATGGCTTCTGAAGAAGAAAAAGTGCATGGGATATGTTTTAAAATACTTGATTTTTAACCATTGTATTCCCTATACCTAATGTTCATATCTGTTGGTTCGTATCTGTTGGAATCTTTTTTAAAATATTCATTATTGAGAAAATTAGTTTTCTTACAAACTTGATCTTTACACTAAATTAGAAGCTCTACACATACTACACTGTGGTGTATTATTTCGCTCATAGTGTACCGCGTTTTGCGAAAAGGCGACAAAATGTGTGGTTCGTATCTGTTGCGACGTGACAGTCACATAGGGTTTTTTTGATATTAATATCCTTGTAAATCATTACTGTAAATATATAATTCTATATAACATATATGTTATTCAAGACTGAAGTTTACTTGATAAATCTAATGCGGAATCATCCATCAACCATGTCAACATATTGATTTTCACACTTTGTTATCGATTTTAGAATTTGGTTCGTATCTGTTTGCAATATTGGCGACATGATTTAAAAAGCTATTATGTCATATTAAATTCTTAATATAATTAAACTTTATATGTCATTACTAATACCTATTACGGGCTATTAAAAAATATGCATTGCGTTTGAAATGCCCTAATATTTTAGGAACGGGGCCACATAAAACGTAAAAAGTATGGCTGGCGACATGGGGAAAAGTAACGATTTTGCAATTTCAGATTAATCGTTATCTACTTTCCTGGCATGCTAAAATGTTTAGCTTCACACATGTTACTAATGTGACTTTAATGTATTAACTAGATCACTCAAATTATTTGTAATAGGCTTAACAACGCTAAACTAGTAACACGAACATGAGCGACACCAAAACGGCAAAGTTGCACGCTTTATCTGAGAATGAGCCTAAAGTGATAGATATACTTTATCATTTTTGTAGTTTAGACATTTTCATTCAGAATTTTTCTCATGGTGATTGGTTTTTAAGAAGTATTTCTACCGCTTAAGGCATAAGTTAGGTGGTACTACAATTCACCAATATAGCTCAAAATAGTCAAAGGCCCGTATTCACTTGATTCAGGAGTAACTTTATTATTAGTCATTCTTGGAATAAAGATCTTGGACAAAGATTGATTTCACAAAGCCTGGAATAACTAGTCCATGGAATAACTTTATTCTTCTTTTGTGAATACCAAACCATGTCATCAATGGATGGAATATCTACAAAGTTATTCCAGAAAAAAAAATTGTTCCCCTTTCCGCCAAAAAGGTGTCTTGGTAGATCATACTGTGTGTACATGGGTGGAGTACTACATCAATCTAGATCAGTGTTCCCTCAGAAGTGTTTGAGCTTGCACCAATTCAAACAATTTTGACTAACTTCAACAGGTGCTGAAAATTGAGATTGAAAATTGGTTAAAGAAGGACATAAAGCATATATCTTTTCAAATATTTCAAAAAACTCTTGCGCCAAATTTCCAAACTGAAGTTGCGCCAATTGCATATCGTACAACCTCAGCAGGAACACTGATCTATATGGGTCAAAACATTGAGCTATCAAACATTAGGTGCAACAAGTCTTTGTTATTACATTAATTCCAATGCATCTTCTGATCAATAACGGATGCTTGGTGTTAAAAATCACCAAACATTTGACATCAAAGAAAATTTTGTGGTGTATTGATTTTTCATCACCAACCCTCAGTTATTAATAGAAAATACATTGGAATTATAAATCAGATTATAAGATAACAAAGACTTGTTGCACCAAATGTTGGATAGCTCAAAAGAACTATGTTTTGACCCTAACTTCTGGTTTAAGGGGCCTGTTAAGGCTTTTATTTTGACTTTCTTTTTTGGCTTATAAGTCTAAAAATATTAAGTTACAATATAAAAAAGTATACATTTCTAGAAAGGACATTTGACAAGGAATCTGTTTATGCTATTGGTTTGGTTCAAAAATGACCATATTTGGTAAAAAATAGCAAAAAGCAGTGATTTTGCCTACACATGAAACGGGAAAGGTAACTAAAAAAATTGTTACTGCGATTTTATCACTTATATATTTTTGGAAACTGCACACAATTATCTAGGATCGCATTTTTTACTTTTTTAAATAAAGCCGAATTTTTCGAAATATAATAAAAACCATGTTAAATGTGCCGTTTCCGACATTTATCTGCATCAATTTTGATAGAAATTAATGAATATCTTTGATTTTAGGACCTTAAATTGAAAAATGAGAAACGCGATCCTAGATTTTGATATACTGTACATAATGGTTGAAAAATCTTTCCTCGTACTTTTTAGATTTTTTAGTTACGTTTCCCGTAAAAATGATGTTTTTTCATCAAAACTGATATGGAGACATCCCATGTTTAATGAAGAAATCGCACATTTTGACCTAAAATCCGTGAATTTTGAGGTCTAAACTTTGGGCATCGGACAATAAAACTTATTATGTAATTGATATTAATAATTAGGGTTGGGCAAATCTTGACTTTTTTCTGAAAAATGATTTTAAACTAGTTGTTTCTATGGCCAAATTTGATGTTAAATCCAAAAATGACAACAATTTTTACGTGCGATGATGTCTGACGTCGCTAAATTACGAAAATTCAAAATGGCCGCCAAAATCACCAATTTTGACTAATTATCTATTTTCATCATGGAATTAGTGCTTTCAATATGTCAATATAGGGGTTTTGGGGGTCACAAAAACCAATTTTGACCATTTCAAGTAGATCAAACACACCTAGTTCATCTTGTGGGTCTTTATTGTTCAATCTTCTGTAGGTATTTAAGTCTTTAGGAAGTAGCCAAAGTGCAATTATCCCAGTTTGTAATACTGAATCTTGGGCCTCAATGTGTACAGCAGCCAAAATATCTGTATCAGAAGTTCATCAAGTTGCCCCAGGCCCAATTACTGACATTTTAACATAAATAGTTCTTAACCACAAACCACAGGAATGTCCAAACTAACCAACAATCCTGGGCAAGAATAACCTTGACATCTCATCACATGGTACATGCTACTTCCAATCTATGCTGAATCATATATGCTCCATGCTCAGCGTCATCCCTACAGATTTCACATGGCAATGATATAGATTTGTACATCACTCAAGGCAGACAATACAATCAAAGGTCCTAATGCAACTTGCAAAATAGTGACAACTGAATACACAGAGAACATAAGTCATGGTGGAGCAGATGGTGCGGCAGCTTAAGAGTTGAAGTTGAAATGCCTGGTAGTATTGGCAGATTGTGACGCAGAGGATATTAAAAGTTCAATAGACTTCTGGATGACTGACCGTGCTGGAGACTGTGCATCACTCCTAGAGAATCTTGGCGTTACTGAAGATAGGATTCTAAAGTGCACAGCTCATGTCATATTAGGAGCTGACTATGCTGAGGACAAAGTCTTCAAAAACGCTGAGCAAAAGAGTGCAGAAATTGCTGAATGTAACTGCTGGAGAGAAAGTTTTCACATCCCCAGGATCAAGCATTCACACTTTGGCCCTCATTGCAATTTCTAAATTACTCTCTCCCAGTCATGCTGCCCACTCTGTTTCCCTCTTCAATGAGGATACCTCCTGGATGGAATCTCAAGGCATTGATCATACTTGATTTAAAGGATTCACATCCAACAGATTTGGCAGGATTGCTGAGATTGCAAAATAATTCTTGTGCCGTCTAAAGTCTATAGTAGGCTTCTTCGATGTCGATGCTGTGGTTGACAACAAGTTGGTTCTAGCAGTGTCCACGTATACACAAAATGACTGGTTTGTATGTTGTGCAAAGATTTATTGACAACTTGGTGACCTGTTTATATTCCCATTGATGGATCTCCTCGGAATCGATGGTAGAGGAACTGATACAGACAAAAGCAATTGGAACTGGGCATGGGTACATTCTTTCTTAGAGCAGAAGTTACCTGAGCTAAAGCAGGCAAGCGATGATGCATTTAGTGCCAATGACGGTCAGAATAAGCTCCTGATATCAGGCAGATGCACCGAGTCAAAGTTGATGGCAAGTTTAGAATGATTAAATATGATAGCACTGAACTCAAACAATTGATACAAAATGCCGTCAAGCCCAAGTCAAACTTGACTAACGATAAAGACTCATTGTTGCATTGTTGAGAGCAATCTATGCATAGACACAAGGCTCATTCTCAGATAAAGCGTGCAACTTTGCCGTTTTGGTGTCGCTCATGTTCGTGTTACTAGTTTAGCGTTGTTAAGCCTATTACAAATAATTTGAGTGATCTAGTTAATACATTAAAGTCACATTAGTAACATGTGTGAAGCTAAACATTTTAGCATGCCAGGAAAGTAGATAACGATTAATCTGAAAATGCAAAATCGTTACTTTTCCCCATGTCGCCAGCCATACTTTTTACGTTTTATGTGGCCCCGTTCCTAAAATATTAGGGCATTTCAAACGCAATGCATATTTTTTAATAGCCCGTAATAGGTATTAGTAATGACATATAAAGTTTAATTATATTAAGAATTTAATATGACATAATAGCTTTTTAAATCATGTCGCCAATATTGCAAACAGATACGAACCAAATTCTAAAATCGATAACAAAGTGTGAAAATCAATATGTTGACATGGTTGATGGATGATTCCGCATTAGATTTATCAAGTAAACTTCAGTCTTGAATAACATATATGTTATATAGAATTATATATTTACAGTAATGATTTACAAGGATATTAATATCAAAAAAACCCTATGTGACTGTCACGTCGCAACAGATACGAACCACACATTTTGTCGCCTTTTCGCAAAACGCGGTACACTATGAGCGAAATAATACACCACAGTGTAGTATGTGTAGAGCTTCTAATTTAGTGTAAAGATCAAGTTTGTAAGAAAACTAATTTTCTCAATAATGAATATTTTAAAAAAGATTCCAACAGATACGAACCAACAGATATGAACATTAGGTATAGGGAATACAATGGTTAAAAATCAAGTATTTTAAAACATATCCCATGCACTTTTTCTTCTTCAGAAGCCATAAGAGTTTATGATTTTGTATGTTTTTCTTGAGTTGTTAGTAGTCGAAATTTCAACATTTCTCTAACCAAAGTTGCACGGTTTATCGGAGAATGAGCCACAAGGATAGATGATTACTTAACTGTCCAGGCTAAAGTTATGCTCACCTGGTATAATTCTTCATGTTGTAGGAGCCTAGTTTAATATGTTTTTAAATCTTTGTGTTTTAATGGTCGATGTTTTAAAACTTGGTTTAAATGGTTGAAAGGATAGCAAAAAAGTAATATTCTAGCTTTTAAGGAGGGACTTGCTTGAAACTAACTATGAAATGATCAAGTACACACTAACTCATTTTAGGTAGGATATATCAGTTTAAAAAGGTCAGAATTGGGTTCCTTGACCCCCCAAAACCCATAAGTAGACATATTAAAAGTGGTATTTATCTAAAAAGTGTGTGATGAGTCGACAAAATGCGTCATTTTGGCGGCCATTTTGAATTTTTGCAAGTTAGCGACGTCAGGCGTCATCGTATGCAAAAATAAATGTCATTTTCGGATTATTCATCAAATTTGGCCATAGAAAAAACTAGTTTTGAAAATGTTATGGTGATTTGCCCAACCCTAATATTATTGGTAAGTATTGTACTCAACTTTCAGATCCGAATTTAAGCTCCGTATTTTGTAAATATTGAAAGAAATCTAAAATACCAATGTTCAATTATTTGGTCTTTGTTTACAATATTGACAAGTTTATTGCGGGATTTTAACAAAATGTGCTCATGCAAGAACATAACGCAACGCGTTCACCCGCGCACGCAGTACTTGTTACCGCGCAAAAAGTCACGCACATCAAAACACGCAACCTAAACGCAAAATATAGGACGCGTAGTTATGCCCGTAATTTCCCGCCAACAGCCACGTGTTTATTTTACTGTAAAATGTCAAAATGATCTTTTAATTTTACCTATAAACAAGTTTAAAACTTTTGTTTTGTAGTATTTTATTGTCTGTAATAAAAGGTAACATGCTGAAGTATCAGAAAATGCAGAAAAACTAAATTCTGCTACCGAACAAACGGCCGGGTTAACAGGCCCCTTAAGCAAGATGGTACCATTGCAAATTCAATATCTCTCAAGGCTCCAACTGCAACTAGCTATATTCATTTTCACAGGTCGTGTAATTTTTACAATGAGCAAGTCAAATTCAATGTCTGTCCTTGTATTTTAACCTATCTAACTCAATTCCCCTTCAAGTTCAATTGTACCTTGTAATAACATAGGCCAAGCAAATACAGTGGAACTTCGTTAACACAAAATCACTGGGGCCAAAGAGTTTAGTTTGGGTTATCAGGATTTTGTGTTATATCCAACTGATTTTACATAGGAAATCAATATTTGGGACCTAACAAACATTTTGTGTTATCAGGGTTTTTGTGTTAACGAGGTTCCACTGTATTTTAATAACTCATTAGCCTGAATTCATAAATGTATTAAAGCATTTGCTTTTTCTATTACTTGAATATCTATTCATACCATAGATTTACAGGGGAGATACCAGACTCACCACCATTTTTTATTCCGGCATGGAGACATTGGTGGTATTCAGGTTTTTACTCATAATGTATCGCATCTTCTTGTAATGCCCGATATTAAAATACGCAAACACACTTTGCGTGCAGGTTGGCGTGTCATTGGCGTAAAGTATTATTTGTGCGGTCTGTCTCTACGCACAACCAAAGCTTGGCAATCAGAGTTGAACCAAGTAGACCCAAATACCCCCAATTTCAGCTCCATGGCTGATGACGCCATAATATGGGTCGGTATACAAACTCCGGCATCCCCCTGTAAATCTATAATTCATATATGGATTAAAATTCTAGTAAAAGCTATAGAACAAAAGCAATTGCTACATTAATACTTTAATTTGGCCTAATCTTCGCCCATTTGCATCTTGCTTTATTTTCATAATGCAAAGGTTTAATTTGATGTCAAACTCATATTATGAATGTCTATCATATGCAACTACAGTGGAACCTCATTAACACAAAATCACTTAGGACAATGATTTTAATTTGTTTTATCAGGATTTTGTGTTATCCGACTGAATTCACATTAAAAATTCACACTTGGTATCAAGCAATCATTTTGTGTTATCAGGGTTTTTGTGTTAACAGATGTTGTGCTAATGAGGTTCCACTGTAGTATTTTCACAAGTCATGCAAATTAGAATATCACATCCAATGTCCCTTCAACTGCTAGAATTATTTTTAATAGTGCGCACAAAGATTTATAATTAACATATCAAATTCAACATCTCTATATTTTGCTACACATTTTTGATCTATTTGAAAACTTTTGTTTTGTCTACATAATCCCCGTCCAATGATAAATTTTCCCTGTACTCTTTGATAGGCGGTGTACGAGTAGGCCCTGTGATATGCAAATGAAAGAAACTGAAGTCCTTCTCAATCGCTTTTTCATAAAGTTCTTCTGATTCACATCTGAGTTCTTCTAACGCCCTCTCTTGAGAGCGTTTAGCGACACAAAGGATGCGATTCTCTTCTGCATGCTCTAATTTTTTGTAGTCGTTCCATTCCCTTAGTAATAAAGCCCTCCGCTCTTCCTCCTCAAATGTCAGCTTGGTATCTGGTCTTATCCTGTTGAAGAGAAAAGAGAAAACAAGTTTTAAGGCAAATAAATATCAATATATATATACTTTGTTCATCGAATAGGTGGGAATTTTGAGTACTTGCTTCATTCACAAGTCAAAATAATCCCATTTACACGTGCACAATTGTTACTGATGCGCGAGTCACACATACGACACATGCTATTTAGATAAGAACAATGTCTATTTGCTTCTTGGCTAACTTTAGTCTTTATTCAGTCTTTAGCTGTACATATCTGTGTTGCATCAGCAATGATCAACGGTCTGAAAAGAGATAGAAGAAGGGAACAGAATGATTACCCTCTACTATTCCTGTTGTTGTGCTGTGTTCAACTACGCTCACGCTTTTCTTTATCGATCCACGGTGTAAAAATGCCCGTCTATTTGGTGTTTAAATTTTTCATTTCAGCTCAATTCAACTAACAGTTCTAATTTCCGAAACTATGGTGAAAAAAGACACAAATTTTATCAAATTTGAAAATGATGTGGATTAATCAAAGAACTTAAAAGGGGATTAACATAGGGGTACTCGCTGCCATTTTGATGTTATTGTACCTCCTTATTTCTTCAAAAACACAATGCAGGCAGATCGCGTAAATTGGGTACCTTGCGGATAGACAGCGTGTAATCGCTTACCTTGCAGACAGACAGAATGTGCATTTCACAGTATTTCACACACAAACCATGTCTGCATTTTCAGCAGTGTCTATTGTGGGTTGCGCTGAGCTAAAAATATGCCAATTTCCTCCATGATCATATCCATTTCAGAATTTTGGGTATTGCACATGCACTCGAAAATACCAAAAGTGTGAAGATGGTTTAAGAGTAGCTGTCGAGCTTGAAGCTTGTAGCTGTGGCAGAAAACTCGTCACGTGAATGCAGAAAGTCGTATCTGCAATGGCTGCCCTAAGTTATTTTTATTTTATACCTTGTCACAAGAATATGAAAAATCCTTGAAAATGTTCCTGTCTTTTGTAACCGTCACCTGAAGAACCATTTCAAGAACCACTGACCCATGATTGGAGATTAGACAGTGTGCAATCCAAATTCATGACAAATGGCAGCTATTGCAGATACGACTTTCTTGCACTCACATGACGAACTGAGCATTTGTAATTTGGAGCTGTTGTGATGAAGCACAACACGTTTGTGAGAAAAATCGAATTTATACCAACTCAAAATGATGTGTCGTTGTGACCATCACAGCAAGGTAATATCGATATAACGGCTGGTCGTGCTTGTAGCAAAATTTTCCAAGTGCGTCGAGGTAAAGTTTGGTCACTTGAAATTGTCGATGTCATGCTGGTTGTGTGACCACCACAACAGACACTCTGAAACCAGCTTAAAAGTTAAACTCGTCATGTGAGTGCAAGAAAGTCGTATCTGCAAAAGCTGCCATTTGTCATTATTTTTGACTGCATACTGTATAACTCCAGTCTTGGGTCAGTGGCTCTTGAAATGGTTCTTCAGGTGAGCCACTGACATAAGGCAGAGAAATTTTTAGGGATTTGTGAAATTATAGTGACTAGGTGTTAAAAAATATAACACAAAGCAGCCATTGCAGATACGACTTTCTTCCACTCACATGACGAACTCACCTCTATGAGTGACAATCCACAATGACAGCCTTCCCAAAGGGTTAACGGGACAGTTAGGGGCGGCTTCAAAACTCAACCGGCGGTTATCTGCCGGTTATTGTTTATTCCGCTTGAATTGCCCAAAACTGCCCAGAATCAGCAGGCAACCGCCGGTTGAGTTTTGAAGCGACCCCTTAAAACTCGTATAGATTTTTATTAAACCATTTAATTTGTATATGTCTGCAACAGCCTGTATGCACTACAACAAATGTGAAAGTATACTCTCAAGAGGTTATGCACAGTAAGGCCAAAACAAGTTCATTGTTGTGTTGCCCTCAAGTGGGGTTTCTGAAAAATTGAGTCGGTCGGTCAGAAAATATGTTTTTTTTATTTGTTTTTAAAAAGCACCTAAAGTACCAAATTTGGGTGCATTTTCCACTATTTTCACAAAAAGCACCAAATCTGAGCAAAATTGGGTGCTTTACCGACCCTAATATTTTTTTTTTTAATTTTTGAACAGGGTCGGTCGCTGAGGGCAACATAACAATTTTTTTTTGGCCTAATGGCAGATGATGATGATGATGACATTCCCTTTTTTAAATTCCTTGTTATAATGCATATAGGGTGATTTGAGGCAGAATGACCCCGTTATAGGTAAATGCCTAATGGCAAATACACCTAGGGGCCACTCAGCTATATTAGTACACGCATTTGTGAACGACAAAACAAAGGGTCATGATTTTTTTAAAAAGGAGTATTTTCACAATTTGAAGATAAAAATCCAACTATTGCGAGTATAATTTTGGGCAAAACTCCACTTACACCATAATAAGGGGCATTTTTTCAAGAAAAGCTAAAAATTGTTTGGAATATTTTGAAACCCTTTGTTCATGCATGTGCAAATAAAAAATATATTAATGAGTGGCCCCCTGGGCAATCACACTATATGCATATACCCTTTATATGGTACCTTACCTATTATCTGTAAATATCCTGGGATCATACATGAACTCTTCCACAGGCTTCAAGTCAGGCTTGCCCATCCTGTGTTGCACCTTCTCCAGTTTCTTTATCATACGTTCTTTTCTTGATTTTTCTATGGTTGGATCAACTCGGGCTCTTTTCTTCATAGGTTCAGCTCTGTACAAGAGATTGTTATGTTAATGAGGTATAAATATTTTGGCTTATTCACAATAACAACAGGGGGTAAAAACAAAACTACCTAGCCATGATTTCTTGTTCCAGGCTCAAACCTTTCTTTTCATTTACCTTCATTGTACTGTCTATCCAATTATGAAATTATTTTACTTGCTTATTTTCAAGTTTGACATTAACATCCTGGATAGGCAGTTCAGGGGATAAATTGAATTATACAGGGTTTCCAAGAAAAAAGGAAACCAAGATTTGTGCCCTCTGTTCTCCGACACAGTTTATTGATATGTAAAACTGATTATCTAGTTTAATGCACGAGAATCTCCCCTTCCCAACGTTACAAATTTACAATATGGTACTGACCTAAGTAAGTTTTTATGCATGATTGTATGAATTTTGCATTTTATGTCTTTGCACCACTTTTATTGTAACAACTTGTCACATCCAACTGCCGTGCATTAAGACTTTTAAGGATTAGTTTTGGATTGCTGAACATGGGAATTTAACATTTTTCCTATTTGAAATATGGAAAATCTCATCTCTGATTGGAATTTTTAAAACATCACTCAGCTTGACACCGTGGCCCATATTCCTGAAAGGTGTTTAGCTAAACCATGGTATTAACTGAACACCAGCTGTCCAGGAATGATATGCACCATTGCAGCTTTCAAGTCACAATTTTTTTTTTGAAGGTGTATGGTAAGAAATACACACATACATAGTTGTGCTGAAATTGATGATATCCTAGCACCCCCCCCCCCCCCACAAGCAAGGCCTAATTTTGTGTTAGGTCGAGGACTATTTAAATCAACTAGTCCTTGGTTAGGTGAACCCATCAGAGGTTGCCTCCATCAACAAATGGAAAGTGTTTATATAGTTAAACAAAATCAAATGGGACTTGAGACATGAAAATCTGATCTCGTATGACAAAGTGGATGTTGAATGTGGTCTTAATGTGTGATGACTCACCCCGAAAAGGGGGGACATTGCGACAGAACACTTTTCAAGATACAGGTGAAAATAGGCAGCAAAAAATAAGGAAAATAATAAGAATTTCCAGCAGATTTTCTGTTGTAAAATTTGATCCCCTTGATCAATTTCAACAAGCAAGGTGTCATTTTAAAGCTTAGAAAATGCTGCAACAGATGAAATGAAAAAATCAAAATTGATATCATCTTCAAAGTCCCCCCTTTCAGGGTGAGCCATCATATATGTCTTAGGTCCATGATCTTTAATCTCACATAGTCTTGACACTAACCTGCACCGCAGTGTACATGTAGCATGGATTCTAATGCTGCTTTCATACTCATGTAGTTTTGCAGTTTTGTCGCTGCATGAAGTATATTTTTTGCAAAAACTTGCCGCTTCCGGTTGTCGTAGCAGCAAAGCTATATGTCGCTGAGATAATCAATATCAGCAAAATTTTGTCACACGACAAGATTTTTCGAGTTGAAATGAATTCAACTTTTGAGAGCAAGATGAAGCGGCAAATCTGCAAAGCTACAAAAGTGTGAAACGAACCAACCATCAGAGCTACAAAGCTGCAAAGTGACAATAAGTAAAGATTTAAAGATTGCTTCAAGACTAGATTTTACACCTTCTGCAACTTGCCTGCACTCCCACAAAACTGAACGCTAGATTATAGATATGGTCTGTAGTACGTTTCAGGTCTATGGACTTTTTAATTTAAATACAAAACCTTAATACTAACCTAACATGTTAAATGCCTTATGGGACGTAAATGCCTCATGACTTGATTTTACACACTGTGTACTAGGCCTGGGATTAAAACCCGGGTACCCGTCTGTCATGAGCTTACCCGGGTACAAAATCTGCCAACCGATTACTCGAAATGGACAATAAAATCATAGAATTTTTCACCAAAAATTTTGTGTTCAAAAATTTATGATAAAATCATCTTCTGATCGGAGTAAACATGATAAATCACGACCACAATTGGCGGAAAATCAGAATTTTTTGTGTAATTGAGACATCGTATGGCCGTAGTAGACCCGTCAAACGTCCCGTTCTAACATTGTAAATGCTCAGGTACCCAGGTACCCAACCGGAAAATAAGTCCGGTACCCGGGTAGCAAATTACCCGGAAAGTCCCAGGCCTACTGTGTACTTTGCCTTCCCTCCCCAAAATTGAATGTTAGGTTGTGGCGAAGTGACCATACCCCAAAATAATTTCAGTTGGATGGAAGAGGTCATCCGTAAAGCATATTTGGTACAATATTCAGAAATTTTGAAACAAAGAGAATTTGTTGTTTTATTTTAAACAACATCATTATGATTAAATACAAATTTTGAAGCAATTTGTTCAAAAATCATTGGAAAATTTACAAGCTTCGTCAGAAAAATAATCTCATACGTCGGTTTCGGTCATTACTAAAAATTGTTGCACATCAATATTGAAAACCTCTAGCTATGCCACTGGTTAGATATGGATTATTATTGTTAAGTCAATAAGACATAAAAGATAAGGTTTATTGTTTTGCCTGTCACCTATCGTCTCATAATAGATGGCGTACATTACTTTGAGTAATGGGTGCCCCTGAAAACAATAAATCTTATCTTTTATTTTCATTCTTAGTCACAAATTTTAGATCAAGAATGAAATCAAGTATTTGCCAAAAAACAAAAGATATCATTATTAGAAAAACGTACACCCCTATTAAAAAATAAAATATTCCAGTTCAAGTAAAGAACTGCAAGATAAATGTGTGCATATTATCACAGTGCCGTAATTTTCAACACATGACTCCACTGTGTTTGACGTTGAACGCACTGTCATATGTTATCTCATAATGGATAGCCAAATTTCCTTATAAGGTAGTAAATCACGTTTAGTGACTAAGAATAAACCTTTAATCAAAACTATAATATTTTGATCAAAAATGCTTTTTAGTAAAAGCAGCATACAAAATGTAAAATGGAGGAACGTGCCTGTCTGAAAACGTTATCAAGAGTATTTTGTCAAAAAATTGTTCTGCCATTGAAACATTGATAAAAAGCACTTGCATGTTTTCCTATAATAAAGCATGTGGAATTAAACTTGGGATCCTGAATTTAAGTCAAGAAATGGCCATAACAGTAAGCATATATATTTAAGCCAAATCATTTGGAGGGTATAAAGTTTAGATTGGACCCCCTTGAGGGGGGTCCCGTGTGAAATTTTTCGGGGGTCACCCCTCAGTGCTTAAACTACTCCTCGAGACCTACCAATTTAGATGGTTTAACTAAAAATAGCATGAAGATTTAAAAAAGTGCCGATTGCTCCCTGGTTAGTATTATTATCTACCCAAAACAAACCAAGAAAGCTACAAAAATAAAAAGTCATTGGTGACAGGGGGCGCTTCATTTTTAACACATTGCTTTAAATTTGAGAAAAAGGTTGATACTAACCTACATGGTAATGTGACCTGGACTCTCAGACAGCTTGACACATGTACATTTCTCACCACTTGATCTTGAACTCTCTGCACTTTGCCTCCTCTTCCGCAAATCGGATGTTTGAGGAGCATATTCATACATCGTACATGCTGCACTCTTGGGAACATTTTTCTGCAAAAAGGTTAAAAACAAACACAACAAAAAGGAACAAAAATGTTAATAAATAAATGACATGTATTCTTGCATCTATATGGCCCTATAATATAATACAAAGTTGTTGGTCCCCTGTGCGAATGCTCCTTCTTGGACCCTGCATACAGTTGTTATGTGAACCTGAGTTATTTGTTTTTGTTGGATAATTAATTAATTATTTAATTAAAAGAAACTTAATTAATTGAGATCTTTGATTGCCATAGAAAGGGATTTTTTTCTGAGTGAATTTTATTTTGCAATTTTATGTTGATTTCAAAGTCTATAAATAGGCAATTGATTGCATGAATCTATCAGGTGATCATGGAAATTTCCCAAAGTTTACAAAAATAGAGATTTTTTTTTTTT
>JXSR01S006233.1:47433-59616 GCA_000969725.1 Ophiothrix spiculata
ATCACTCGCCTACAGCTAATTTTTATCAATTTTTCAAGAGAGAGAGATTTGTCATTCACCAGCAATTTGCAAAAGACAAGGCCTTCATTTGTGTCGAGTGTAAATTCAGTTTAAGTGGGTAAAAAAATAAATTATGCTGCTACAGATAGTAGATCCAAAGAATGACTGAAGAGTTATGATTCATGAAAATAGAATTTTGACTGCCAGACAGACGTATCCTGCCCAGATATATGAGTATATCCACCCAATGGTTAGAAATGACAAAAACGGTGTGATTAGACAATGGTCAAAGTTTAAAATACCTTTTGTTTGATATTGTGTTGCTATATCGTTTGTGGGAGATCCAAATGTGGTTGCTTCTGCAATAGACCACTTTCGTATGTCCCATAATGCATCTCGAAAGTACCGTAAACGCTCAGTTGACCATATTATTACCTTCTGTGCAAATGATGTATTGCGCACAATGTAGTAATATGGTCGTTCCCGCAGAAATTCCCGTATTTGCGGTACTTTCAAGATGCATTATGGGACAATTGAAACTGGTCTTTTGCAGAAAACATCAGCACAGTTCTTTTAATGAAGAAAAAATGTGTCACTGAAACCAGTCTAAATTTGAACCCATTGGTCTAAAGCCTTATATGCCTCTTTTATGCATACGGGCAATTAATTTTTGACAAATTCTTGAAAATGTCTACCTCCAGGTCAAGGAAAACCGAGAGAAACGACAAAAAGAAAAAGAAGCGCAACTCAGGCAAAGACAGGTACAGAAAGATGCTCAGCTACAAGCCAGGCAAATGGTGTTGAAAGAAGAACGACAGAGGGCACTGCAGAAACAGCGTGAAGATGCACTGATGCAACAAGAAATGGCAAAAATACGAAAAGAAATGCAGGATCAGAGACTGGTTGCAGATGAGAAGAGGAGGAGGTATGTCGCTGGAGTGTGAGAGTTCAGATTTTAATCTGATTTCAGATTTTTTCATGCCTTCTAAAGAGTCATAATTTCAGTTTTTTTTGTTATTTTCAGCCTGTTTTTTGGCATTTTGTCACTATTTTCAGATTATTTCAGATTTTTTTTTTCAAACATCCACTCACAGCCCTGGGTATGTGCTAAAGCCTCCATTTTTCCGCGATACAGGAAACGGACAAAAATCACGGAAATGAAAAGTGTAATCAAGTTTAGTATCGTAAGCTTGTGGCCAGTCATTGTAAATTTAATGCTATTTTATCATAAATCTAGGTGGAACCCAAATACATACGCATGCCAAATCTCAGGATTTGACAAGACTTTCTCCAAATAATTTGTCAACATCAACGGTATATTTCTCTGAATGTGAAAGGGAATTAACCGTTGTATGAGCAGACCTACAGAGTGAATCACTATTATGTTATTAGGCCAAAAAAAAAAAATTGTTTGGTTGCCCTCCACCGACCGACAATATTTTTCAGCCCGACCCAGACTTTTTTTTATTGAAAAATATATTTTTTTTCAAAAAAAATATGCTAAACTTATCGAAAACTTGTTATATTTTCGCTTTTTTCGATATTCAACTCTCAAAATGTTTAAGATGTCCCAAATTTCTACAAGAAGTATTTGATTGTTTTTAATTGGATGTCGCGGGGGAAGTTGTGAAGGCTGGAACGGCCGATCAACCTAGCAGTAATTGGAAGAGTATTAAAAAAAAATTTAAAAAAAAAAAAAACCGACCGACCGACCCTCTCTGAAAAAAGCTCTGGAGGGCAACCAAACAATATTTTTTTTTTGGCCTTATGCAAATTGTAGGTAATCTTATGGTGTTTATATACTATTTTGAGTATCGTAACACGGAAAACTGAAAGGTTGAAAACGGATTTTCTTTTTTTTTCAGATTTTCAGAAAACAGCTGTAAAAGCCTTGTAAAATAAAGGCATCCAAGCACGAGTCAAAATTGTGCAGTTTATTTGGTTGAGTTTTATGCATTTTGGTATGGGATATAATGGTTATTATAGTTCATCTCAAGAGTTGTTTTCACTCTTTTGCAGGGTTTTCCTTTCAGACGCTTGTTGTTAAGGCCTTCTGCGTACTGCTGCACTTATTTACACACATGTACAGAGCGTGATTTGTTGATTTTGATTGTTTATGCTCTGGCTGTTGACGCGCACGTTAATTATGGCGTACATGACCTGATTTGAAATAAAAAACAACTTTGAGATATAGTATAGGGTGTACATTTTACATCAACATCAACTCATGGTATGACCTAAAATACATTTTTATTACATATACAGACAAAAAGAATTTGAAGATGCTGAACGAGAAAAGATGAGACTAGAAGAAGAAATGAATCGCAAAGATCAAGCACAAACAAGACTGCTTGCTGAGAAACTATTAGAAGAAGAACGGCAAGAATTGATCCAAAGAGCAGTGGAATTGAAAACTGCTAAGGCTGCTGAAGACCTCAAAGTAAGACATTTTTATCACTTTGCCATATGTTTAATACAAGAAAATGATCATTGAATTGTAGTTTTGTGGCTTTGCAAGATGAACTCAATTTTAACTTGAAAAATCTTGTCATCTTTCAAGCCTTGTATTTTGAGGCATGCAAGTTTGATAGCACACCATCACACACCTAAAATGATCTTGAGGAGTGTGATTTTCAGTACACCTAAATCTGGTAAAATTATACATAATTAGATACGAAATGCACACCTACAGCACACCTGGAGATCTTAAGAAGTGCTATTTGTAGCACACCAGGTATTTTTATAATACAAGGTATGTGCTTTACTAGACCGAATATTATTTCTGTATGTGACTGAATCTGAAAGCAAGGACTTTTGACAATAGATCTTTTCAAACCAATCTTTTCCGAAGATACCCGAAAGCTTTAACAAATTCCGATCGTTTCCGGGAAATAAACAGTACCTCTGTGCCTCATCTTTTGACAAAGTTCGACACTTTGACAGTATGTTTCCAACAACGACGAACGTTGCCGTTTTTATCATGCACTTTTGCAGTACTATTTCATTTTATTTCATTGTCATCTGCCGACTGCAACTGCTGTGGCACGTGCCAATGTTTTCCGAAGTTTTCCGATCGCTGTTTGAAAAGGTTTATAGAATGTTTTTGTAGTGACAAAACTGGAGAGACAAAGCTGCAAAGCTACGAAAGTGTGAAATGAAGCAAGCGACAGAGCTGCAAAGCTACAATAAGTATGAAAGTAAAGCAGCGTAATTAGTGTGTTTTGTAACACAAAACTGTTTAATTCATGAAACATTAGTAAATTCACTGAATATTTACCAAAGTTGGTAAGATGTGACAATAATAATTTTTTCAAAGTAGTGCGATTATTTTCCATGGTGTATCGAAGATTTGAACCCATTCATAGAATTAGTAGGTTAGAGATTAAAGGTGCAATTCATGATTTTGATGTGACGAAAGCTCTCTTTTCTTGCTAATGAAAAAAAAAAAAAGTACAACATCAATGTATGCCAAAAAAAGTTCACTTGATTCCGACAATTTGGTTTCAAATTACAAGCTTTTCAGCATTTTCATGTTGTAAATAGGCCACTCTGTTATAATTACTGTCGGGCCCTGACAGTAATTAGAAAATGATACATTTTCTCACTTTTCTAAAAAAAATGCAAGCACATTCGAAAGAATAATGTGAGCATTGTAACAAATACCAGTCTAGGATTCTTCCCAGATAAAATCTCAATTTTGATAGAGGTGACCATGCGGATGAAAAATGGATCATAATTTGCCCCTTTAATTCAGTAATGATCTGATAGCTAAAAATCAGTTCCAAGTTAATCAGTTTTAAAGGAGCATGATCCGATTGGCTCAACTTTTTTGTAAACTTTTTGAGATTTTGGTACCAAAGTGTTGCTCATATTTTTCTCATAATCCAAGTGAAATTTCATGGCTGAGTTATTTTCCGTTATGAAGATATGTATGAAAATGTGTCTAATTATGGTAACCATAATTAATTTTACACAGTAATGTAAAGCCAGTTCTGAAATCCAAAATGCCCATAAAATCAAAACAATTTGACTGAATCAGTTGAAATTCGAAATTTAGCCCTCTTGCATAGTCATCTTTCATATGACAGTGAAACCCAAATTTTGAAATATCGGACCAAGCTCCTTTAAACTGCCTCAAATAATGAAAGCATGTTTATTTCTCTCCTCATGTATCTCACCATATTGTTATCATACTTTGTCATGTAGTGTCTACAGCGGCATTTCCAAGCATGGTTCCAACTAGTGGTACACAGACGATTGAAGATGGGCAAGGCAAGGGCTGTTTCTGATTGGAGGTGTCTGGTTCGATCCTGGAATGCCTGGAAAGCATATGTGAGGGCTTGTCAAGCAGAAAGAGAAACTAAGGAAGCTGAAATGTTTGTAAAAGAATCACATAGGTGAGTATAGCAAATCTTTACTGAAGTCTGGGAGGCATAGCGCACTATGAATCTTGTGTATTTAAGGCTGGGGTAGACCTTCAAATGGTCTAAACCGTTTTTGTACTGTAACTTTCAAACTAATTGCATAAACTATATAAAGGTATACATTTTAGAAGCGGATTTCTACCCTGAACATGATGATGATATCAGTTTTTGACCAAAAATGTCAATTTTGGCAAAAAATGCCAAAAAACATATTTTTTGCCCACAAATTTCTGGAAAGCCTAATTAAAATTTGCATTCGTGAAATTTTGAACGATTTTGCTTTTTGGAATTTAGAAACAACTGTCTATGAAGGGTTCTCTCAAATTTTTGATTTTTATCTTGTTTTTTTTTTTTAAATGCCAAAAATAGGTCAAACAATGAAATAAATCCCACTGCTGCCCCCGAAATGGCAATTTTTGGAAATTTTTCAAAAAATAAGATAAAAATAAAAAATTTGAGAAAAAGTTTCCTATAGACATTTGTTTCTAAATTCCAAAAAGCAAAAAAGTTCAAAATTTCACGAATGTAAATTTTAGTTAGGCTTTCCAGAAGTTTTGGGGCAAAAAATACAGTTTTTGGCATTTTTTCCTAAATCAACATTTTTGGTCAAAATGCGATATCACCAACATTTTCAGGGTAAAAATCCGCTTCTAAAAATGTATACTTTTATTGGTTTATGCAATTAGTTTTAGAGTTAGAGTACAAAAACATTTCATGCTAGTTGAAGTAACAGCCTGATGAAGTTGTGATTGTTTGATCTAACCAGATTCAGACCTACCGTAAAATTACTGTACGTTAGTAAATCTTGCAAATGCCAGCAAACAAGCATTACTACCTATTCAGTGTTGCATAATTTAGAAAGTGTAGACATAAATTAAATGCTGAGTCATTGGTTTGTAAGGCTAAGGAAGATAAATTATTTGTTTCCGGTAACTTGTTTGGAAATGTTGGGATGAAAGGAAGTAAACAAATTTTATGTTACCAAAATATTTTACGCTTTCAAAATTTTGGGATTATGATAACTTCTTTCATAGAGGACCATACATTTGATAGAACATATGTGACCGTCCATCCCAAAACAGCAGTAAATGCCACCTCTTGTCATTTTCGCTTTTTAAATATTTTGACACACATTAAATGAACTTCACACGATTTCCAGAAGTCAAGTTATGGTCCGTCAAAGGTTGTCAGGGAGTAAAACGTATAACTGAGATAAACACGTTCAAAGATAAGTAAGCCCTATATTTTCTGTTGATCGTCTTAAAAATATGCAGATTTATTTCACATTTCCTATCATTTTCTTGAAATGAAATTTTGCTGGTATTTTGTAGTAAGCATTAGGATTGTGAATCTGTCAAAAAAATCAATTTCGGCAAATTATGACCTTGACATGTATTTTCACCTGTAGAACAAAATGAAGTTTCTGGCATTTACTGCTCATACGGGCTGGACGGACATATTATTACAAGTTTTTAAGAGCCACTTGTGTTGCATTTTTCTGTTCAAATCTTATGTCTATTCATGATATGAGATTTATCTTTTATTTAAAAAAAAGCTATTGTGAGGGATTAAGTAGCTGATATTCATTCTGAGCTTATTAGTTATACTTAAACTTGGTGTCACCATTCTTTGGACGATGTAAATAAACATCCAGAGTGCAGGGCCAATTATTTACGAGCGCGACTGGAACCCTGCAATTCGTGGTCACATACCTGTCAACATTTTCATATTCTGATGTGGGAGATTTCTGTAATCACTTACATTTATGAGTGACGTTTACGGGCAACTGACATTCGAGGCCGAAAAGGTACACCCAGAAAAATTAAGTAGCTTTTGAAAACTGTCTCCAAAGCGCACATACGACTCACAAAACGATCTCATTTTCAATCTCTTAACAAAATGTACCGTGTACGTGGTCTGTAGTACACGCTAGGGGAACATCGCAATAGATTTTTCTTTTTCAATGTGGGAGATATCGGAAGATTGTTTTGAAAAGCTGGAGATGTAAAGCTATA
This sequence comes from Ophiothrix spiculata, assembly GCA_000969725.1. Classification (NCBI taxonomy): domain Eukaryota; kingdom Metazoa; phylum Echinodermata; class Ophiuroidea; order Amphilepidida; family Ophiotrichidae; genus Ophiothrix; species Ophiothrix spiculata. The sequence goes on from JXSR01S006233.1 coordinate 53,873, forward strand.
TGGCTACCAGATCAGGAGGGCTGCATAAAATCGGGAGACATCGGGAGACTTGACAGGTATGTGGCCACGTGATCAGTTTTGTCCAAGGAATTTTGACAGACTTTAGGTATTGCTCAATGGTTTAAAACTATTTTACTGTATGTGTGTTGGGAGTCTTTAAAACATAGGTTCAGTTGAGAACATACTTATCTTTTGTTCTTTGCTTGGCAACGATGTCAGCTGTCACCCCATTCATTTCAACAATGCTCTTTTACTAAAACATTTGAAAAAGACTTTTGCTTATTTTCACAGAAAGCAACACAAAGCTGAAACCCACAATAGACACCGAATATTAAGCAAATATTTCTTTGCTTGGCGGAACTGGATCAAACGGGAACAACAACAGCAGCTCTTATTTGACAACAAAGATAAGACAAAATACAAAATGGCTGCCTTCTTGGAAGCAGCTGCTAGCGGTAAACTGTGGACCAATAGGAATGAAGATAAGATACAAGATGTGACTGATGAGGGCAGAAAAGACAAAGCTAGTCATAGGTCGGAATCAAATGAACATATAGTCGTAAGTTTTTCTAGAAGTTTAACCCTAACTGCTCTTTGTAAGTCATAAAATATGTCACTCGTAACCATTGCTCAGTTATCCAACCAAAATGTGTGCCCTTCTTAATATTTCATTATTTATCTGCATATTTCATTAGAAAAAGAAGTTGAGAGGCATTTGAACTCAGTTACCCAAAGGGTGTTTTAAGTTCTTCCCACCATTCAATTCAAACTGTTACTTCCACAGCTTATAAACAACCCACTGAGTGAACCAACAGCCATAGACTTACATGTTAAACTGCTGATGGAAAACTTGCTATAGAAAATTCATTACATAGTCGAAGTGTAAATGAAAAAGACCTTCAGAAAGGGGATTATCACAGCTTGATGTCAGTGTAAACAAATACCACTTCGACAATTTTCTTCATTCCCAAAATACAGTTTGAAAAGGAGCAAATTCAAAATATTTGCCACACAAATGAATGTAGTAGTGGAGTGACCTTGGTGAACATTCCATTGGGTTAGTCATACAGTTGCTGTGTGTTATGGGAAGAGCTTTAATCATCCTTTGTCAGTTACCTACGGTGCTCCTTTTTTTAAGAGGACCTTTATGCTGCGCTGGAAATAGAGTGCACTGGCCATCGCCTTGGTTAAGATCTGATTCTGGTGCTGCAGTATATAAAGCATTTATTGCATTTATCTTGATCCAGGATCCTGGTATACTTTTGGTCACAGATGTGGCTCTCAGATTTTACAATTTACTCCAATTCATTCATGTTATGAAATTCATTTATTAGTGAATTCATTCTTTTTCTTCATCCTTTTTTCAATAAGGTTAAAAAGGAACTTTGTCAGGGACTGAATTTAAGATGCGTAAGAGCAATTATTCGTCTACCGCTCATCTGAAATTCGTTTAAGAGGAACAGTTTGTAGCTTGTCTCACTCACTGAGATCAAACGTATAATGTTCACAAAGATTCAAAACTCCACACTATAATTAATATTGTGAGTTTTTTGATCACTGCTCATGCTCATTGAGAGACCCAGAAGAGCATTTTTTCACTCGCCTTCACTTTTTCAAAATTCAGTCCCTGCTTAGTCTTTGAAACATTGTGCTACACAGGTAATGTTTTTATTGCATTTTAGGTCACTCTTTTTACTTCTGCCAGCCTTGCTGAAGAATTTTCTTTTTTTTTTTTCAATTGAAAAAAGAGAAAAGAAGGAAATCTCTTAAGTCTTGAAAACCTAAAAAAAAATGTGGTGAAATATAAATTTTTAACACTATGCGTGCAAGAATCTGTGACAAAGTTCTTTTTTTTTCTTGGCCTAATAAAATCCCAAACCGTGCAAAACAACCTAGGAAATTACATGACAAGGAAAGGAATTGTAAAACTGTAAAAACCAAATTAAAAATATCGTGAGTTTTCTTTTCATATTTATACAAACATGTATTTCATTTAAAGAATACTAAATAGACATATAAAACATGTTAATAAAAATGACTCGATCCACATTATATGTTAAACAATATGAGTATACTTAAAAAAAACTATTAAGAAATTTATTCTTGCAGAAAGTTTTATAAAGTGATTCACAGAAGATAGAGATTGACCAGATATAGGGAGGTCATGTCAAAATCTTGGAAAGGGAACAAAAAGAATGAAATGAGTATTTGTACGAGACAGATGGTTAAGTTACTAAAGACTACAAAAAAGTATCGCCTCTACAAAAAATGGCTCGTGCGCCAATATGGAACTTGCAAACGTAATTTGAAAATGTTGTGAACAAGCACTGGAATTTCAGCTTTCATTTGACACCCTATTTTTGATAATTGACTGAGAAACATCGAAATGATGAGTTTTTAAAACCCTTAAGTCATTTTGAAAAAGTTGCTAATTTCATTTTTGGAACTGTACAAACCAGCAACGCAAGACTAAGGATCGATATGAGGTAAGTGAGTTTGGTCAATGAAGCGTGCGTTTTTCCAAAATCATGCATCATAGGGTTCTAAGTATCATCCATCAAGAAATTAATATATTCATCATATTAATGATGAGAAATGATAAAAAACGTCAGATTCAATTGGTAGGCATTACTAGCTTTAAACACATAGCCTCCTGTATTGGCACAGGAGCCATGTTTTCGAGGTGAGGTGATACTTTTTTTGGAGTCTTTAGTACTAGAATTCAGTGCTCATATATGATTAATAATTTCTCAAATCATACCTTGGCTTCATCAATACTAACTAACCTTGCAAATTGCACATCTTTCTCATCTTCACCTAGGATGACATGTTCGCTCAACCAGCCAGGCGTCAAGTATCATCAACATCCATTCAAAGCAATACCTCGGAAGAATCCAATTCATCACGTTCCCAATGTTCAACGGGATCACAAGGTTCCCCAACAAAACCTAGGGTACGATCCAAACCAGGTGTACCATCGAAACCTAAATTTGCGTGGCAGGTACAAAGGAAACATGTGAACAATATGACTGCAGAAGAGATTGCCAACGTAGGCGGTGCTGAAGAGTCTAATAGGAATCAAAATAATTCAAGTGAAGGATGGTCGCCAAGGCCTAGTAGTGATATCTCAACGGATAGATCATCAAAGAGAAATGTGCAATATAAAGTCAATAAATTTGAACACAGGTAATTTACACATTTCTTAATTGTGACCATCCACATGAAATCTCCAGTAAAGTCAGCCACTGGTCAAAGTTGCTTTATTACAGGTTCAAAAGAACACATCTTCAGTTTTAAAATGACATTGGTTTCAAATTCATATGACACCCAGAAGTAGAGTTATCATTCTTCAAAGCATGACTGTCAGAATACCTAAAATTGAGAAAAACATATTTTAAAGTTTTCAATTATGTAAAAAAACTGTACTAGAGATTCCAGATGGATGGTTACAATTAAGATGTGAATTATTGAAGTTTTTGAGTACTAAACAGGGGGTCACACAGGGAAGTTTAAAAAGGAATAAGTACTCCCTACCTTTGTTTTAACACATGGGCCTAAGATGTACTTCTAGATTTTTGTCTAAACAAGCGTGCCTGTCGGGTGTGTTTAAAATCTTGACGCAGCAAACAGCATAAGCATTTTACTTTATTGGCAAAACCATGTCCGTGTGTCCAGCTTTGTATATTAACACAAGGGAACATATTCACTGACGTTGTGTTTTGCGATGATTGCAATAACTCTTGCACACTAAAATCCATCACTGTGTCATTGTGAATTTTGTTTGCGATGGTTGATACATTTCACTATATAACACTTTTTTACTTTGCAATGACATACGGGGCTTATCACAAATTTTGCAATCATGCTATGACATAAAGCCTTGCATTCCCTTGAAGAGTTCAGTCTGGAAATACTCAGGGCAAATTTCACGTCTTTTTTTCTTCGCAAACGTGAACTTGATCGCTGCAAATCGGAAAGTCAACGCATTTGCCCTGCCATAATTTTTGAGACTGGTGGTGGCTGTGTATTGAGACAAGGCTGTGAAAATGTAAATAACAATATTGGGCGAAATAATATCATGTAATATCAGGAATTTACATTAACTTTATCATAGTTGCGATGGTTTTACCTATTTAATAGCCTCTACTAATTATTCATTGCAAGTGATACTATTTCGATGAGTTTTTACATTGCTAAGTCTAATTGAAATCAGTTCTGAATATTGATCAAAAATTGGCGACAATCTCCCAGTTTGGCGATGAAGTTTGGCAATTGTGATGAATTTAGACGTTAGTGAAATAAAATAAATATTTGAGCTCTCTGTTTCGCGGTTTTTTTTTTACTCATCACACCTGTTGTCAATTTGTGCCCTGCAGTCCCATGTGATCTTTACTGCGTTAGCCAAATCACGTTTTTGTCACTGGGTCAAATTGACCAGTTATTGGAATTGTCAAGGTCAGCCTTATAAGGCGATTTAAATTATGTTTGAATATTCTGAACATGATTTTCAGGAGCCCATTTTGCAGAATGACTTAAGGCCCGAGTTCCAGATTTAGTGTTTTAATTTATTAAGTTTCCCTGCATAGTGCATCTTTTAACTCGAACGTCAGTGCTTCATAAGCACTGGAATTAGGCCAATCACATGCTGTAAATACGTGCGACTTTCACACAAAGCACCATAGTAGCAAGCGTTTTTCTCCAAAAACCCCGTGAACGGAGAAACTTAATTATTAAAAATACTATACGCAGATTTCGATTACAAGGAGTCACAAAATGTGGTGCTCACACAAGTAAGCTTCTTTGATACATTCAACCATCAGGAATTATATTTTTGTTTTATTGAAATCTTAAGATTCAATAGGGTTTTATGTTACATACTTGCCAACTGTCCCTCTTTTGGAGGGACATCCCTCTTTTGACATAAACTAAATGCCGTAAAACGCAGTGATTTTAGTAGGTGTCCCTCTTTTTGCAAATATCTCTACATAGTAATGTATAGGAAATTCAGAAATGTCCCTCTTTTTAAACATTTTTGTCTCATTTGTCCCTCTTTCTGAAATTAGAATGTTGGCAAGTATGATGTTACGTTTCAAATTGTTTCCCTCTTGCAGGTATGCTGCTCAGCAAAAAATTCTCCATGACCAACAGAAACAATTAAAGGAGCAACAGCGATTGATTGAAGAGTTACAACTAGGTCAGAAACAAGCTTTATTTAAACGCCAGCTTGCCAATATAAGGGATGGAAAAGGAGAAATAACTGATTTGGGACCTGGAGGAGATGGTGAGGGGCTACCTAGTGAAAGGTCAACAGATGAAAGGTCACTGAGTGAAAGGTCAAGTGCAAGGTAGGTCACAATTGCGCAAACTTGGTCAGAAAAAAACATTATTTCAATGTCAGCTTGCCAATATAAGGGATGGAAAAGTAGAAATAACTGATTTGGGACCGGGAGGAGATGGTGAGGGGCTACATAGTGAAAGGTCAATAGATGAAAGGTCACTGAGTGAAAGGGCAAGTGCAAGGTAGGTCACAATTGCACAAACTTGGTAAAAAAAACCCCATTATTTTGATGTCTGCTTGCCAATGTAAGCGGATGGAACGGGACAAATTACTAGTTTGGGACCAAGAGGAGATGGTAAGGAGGTCACAATCGCACAAACTTGGTCAGAAACAAACATTATTTTGACATCATCTTGCCAATATAAGGGATGGAACAAGACAAATTACTGGTTTGGGACCGGAAGGA
>JXSR01S006233.1:66860-82979 GCA_000969725.1 Ophiothrix spiculata
GTTCTCCTCCACATGTTTTATCTGTATATTGTATCAAAATTATTTTGTTTTACTGTACATGTATACTTAACATTGTGGAAATAAAGTTATGTCTTATGTCTTCTAATGCAGGTATGAGAATGTTCAGGTTTTTACCTGAATTCAGGTATTTTCATGTTCAAAAATCCACAATTTCTTTGAATTTCAGCCTATTTTGTCAATTTTGTCATCATTTTCAGGTATTTTCCTCATTTTCAGGTATTTTTATGGATGTGTGTTCTCATGCCTACTAATGTATTTCTTTGGTTTTTTGAGATTGCAAATGTTCCAACCTGTAACCAGGCATGAGATTGTTCAGCTTTTTCTTTGATTTCAGAGTTTTTGATGTTAGGAATGTGCTGATTTCAGAGTTTTTGATGTTAGAAATTCCACAATTTTCTTCATTTTCAGCCTGTTTTGAGGTGTTTTTAACAATATTACATACTATTCCACATTTTTCAGATTTTTCATGAAAGTGCACTCTCATGGCTGTGTAACAGTCAAAGCTCCAAATTTGGTGTGTGCAGTCTGCTAGTTGAGAATCCCTGCTCTAACCTAATATAAGGCATATTTCACGAGAGAATGTACCAATACCATAGCAGACTATGGAAAACAAATTTTTCTATATATTTTTTCTTTGGCATTTACATTTGATATGTTTTGTTGTTTAAAATGAACATATTTGTAGAAGGTTGAAGTTGGCAAAGTTTGAGCCAAAAACATTTTATGGTTTTCAAGTTATAAGACATGCTAATATGCTAATGTTACATTGTTTGATGGACACCAATTCCCATTTTTGTCCATCAAACACAACATTCGCCTGAAAGACACTATTTTGTTTGTAAAAACAGAAATATACTTGAGATATTTCGGAAATTGATTTTAAATGATTAATTTTGTTGATATGCATAATTAATCTATATAACTTACAGTCAAATTCATTTTCAAGAAGGTGGAAAAAAATAATCATCTTGACTGCTAATGTTACATTTTGATGGCAATGCACCGTCCATCAAAAAAGTGGCTTTTGCAATAGTAAAAGCTGCTTATTTTGAAAATGCAAGCATTTAAAAAGTAAATTTTGATTCTTAAATATGCATTTCAAGATACTATGTTCATGTAAAAGAATAAACGGGACACTGACCAAGTTTTATACTTCAAATCACTTCAAATCTCATTTCTTGTGCAAAAATGGGTTTAAATGGTACCCTTTATCGTGAGATATGCCATAAGAGAATACATTCCTTGAATGGATTAGCATGCTGAACATGGTTATGATATCTCCCCAACACTTGTCTGCTCACATTTTGTTTAAATTTAAAGCATAATTAAAATTTACTTCGGTAATAATTTGATATTTTTGGGGGACGGGTTGGCACAGCGTTTCTTCCCTCGAACCTAGGTTGTATGTGAATTTGGTTGTCGATGCATATAATGCATATGTACAATTGGGATTAGTCTAGCGTTCGGCCGAATGTTGTAAATATAAATAACTAGTTTTATAGCATAAGAATAAATATGTAGAAGGGGTTTCCTTAAATTTATTTGATTATTATCTTTATATAATTGGAAAATTTGACCAGTGTCTATTACATTTAATTGATATTTTGTCTATTAAAGAAAACACAAGATACTAGATATGTGTGTGCTACACTTCAAAATTGCCAACTATTTTCCAACTTTAGAGTAAGTACGTTTGTTGTATTTAAAAGGAATTAAAGCTTGGCTTTGTATTATGATTCCAGGCCAAAATCAAGGAAGAGGAAGAGAGGCGTATTGCAGAGGAAGAAGCAGAGAAGGCTGCTAGAATAGAGAGGAGGAAAGAAGAAAAGAGGCTAGCAAAACAGGTAGGGTCGCAAAGAATTTCAATTTGTAAAGTATGTGGTTGACATATAAGGCCAAGTAAAAAAAAACTAGTTTCTCGTCCTAATTTTTTGAAAAAAGGAGGATGAGGGCAGGTTTTTTTTTTACTTAAACTGTAAATACGGGACATCCCGTTTTTTAACGGATTTAAGAGTAGAAATATGGGAAATCCCGCTAAATACGGAACAGATGCGCATGTATAGACTGCATAAGAGAACATTTCAAGATCGAACAAGAAGTGTAGATTGTGAAATAACTCGGATTTTCAGTGAAATTTTGGAGAAAAAAGAAAATAAAAAATGCGGCAGCCAAAACGCATATGCGCGAGGACAAGAAACTGTTATATTTTTTTAATTGGCCCAACAAAGGGAAAGTTGTTTTGTGCCGTTCCTTAAGCAGAGTGGGTTAGAACATGTGATACTTCAACCATCGTACAAATTCAAAAAAACCCTCCAAATATAGTTAATTTCACATGTCATTAATATTGTCACCACTTTGAGATTTTCTCTCCCATCTTACACAGTTGTTGAGTTGTCATTGTTTTTTCTCTCTATTTATTTCTTTTCTTTATAGAGGGAGTTAGAGAAACAACACAGACTGCAGCATATAGCTGAGCAGAACACCAAAGCAGAGGAACACTATAGGCAGTCACTAATGAGAAACTATGGTTTCCGACCCTGGACAAAACTTGTGCAAATGTCCCATCAAAACATGCATGTTGCTATCAATCACCATGGTAACGTGTTACTTAGGGAATGCTTGTTGCCATGGCATCAATATACTCAGGAAAACAAACAACAGAAATTGCTGGCTGCCGAAGATCTATATCAGTACTTATTAGTTAAAAAATGCTTTAACTCTTGGAAAAAGGTAGGTACCAAGATTCTATTTGTGCAATTATTTTCTTTTTTCTTTCGGGAGGGAGATTAGTATGCCAATGATCTGCCAGGATTTGAACCTGTATAATTTGTGAAGATTCAGTTTTGTGACAACAATTTTTGGGGTTGGTTATGTTTGATCTTTGCTCCCTGTTCAAGGTTGCAATAAAAAATCAAGTTGGAATGCAGCAATATTGCAAAGTTTATGAAGCTGTTCATGGATTGCAAGATCATAGTTTGTGTTTTTGACTTAATTTTTGAATAAAGTATTTTATAATCTGATTTTGAAATCACTGAAATGGGCATTTGAGAAGTACATATCATCCCAAGTTTTTTTCCAAACGTGTTTTTGTATGAATTGAAGTGTTACTTTTCTGAATGGTTTGATCAAAATTTTCACAATGTTTGGCACTTGACTGTTTTAATGTAATATACAAAGTGCAAATCATCATTTTGAAATTTGTCCAATGCACCTTAACGCTAACACTTTTGACCACTTCTTGGTTTAAAAGCTCGGAAATTTGCAAGTCAAAAATCACAGGTTTTCACCTAGATTCAAACCCGGGACCTCCCGCTTTCCGATCCAATTATCACTATGTCAAGCCACTGAGCAGGCGCAGTCATGGCAGCGATTTCATGATCCTATAGCTAACTTGGGTCTATGACGTATGTGTACATAGGCAAATTTCGTAACTTTGTTGAGTGGGATATTGTGAGATTCAGTGGGGTTAGGGTTAAATTTTAGCCTACAGACACAGACTGGTCATTATTACAATAGGTGCTGGTAGAATTTCACAATTGAAGTTTCTCACAGCCTATCTATAGGCTAAACAAAAAATTGTTGGACAGAGTGCACAGGAATCCAAGAGTGCAAGGCCATTGTTAGTAAATAAAACCAAACCCTGTATTTTTTGTCAACTTTCTCCAAAAGATTTGTGTTTGGCCTATAAGTATATGTTATTATTGTTTCAAATGAATTTCAGACATGAACTGACAATTTGAACACAGCCAATGAAAAGCACAGGACATCGAGAAGTACGCAACGCCATTTCCAATCAGTAATAACAGTATTGCGACATCGCGCGGGCACGGAAAGCGTTGCGTATTTGCGTAAATTGCACACGCAACACTGTGACACAAGGCTCTGATTTTCATGTCCGAAAATTATTTGAAACAACAATAGTCATTTGGTTTTAGTGAAGATCAGTAGCTGATGCTTTCCATTATGACTGTTACATGTAATGCATTTACTACCAGAGATGCCAGTTTTCCTGTTTAAACCAGATTTCAGGTTTTTTTTAAGGATTTTTTTGAAAGTTTCAGTTTTTTCAGTGATACATACTGGCATATCTGTACTATGCTTTTCAATTTTGAATTTAATTCACATTTGAAAATGAAGCTTCTTGAGTGTTGATCTCTCATATGAGAGTGAAAACTGAAATTTTAAAAATCGGACCATGTACCCTGAAGTATGACGAGGCCATGTGGTATTTACAATCAGGGTGGCATAGTGCGCTATAAATTATCTGCAGCTTATAAAATTTACAATTTGAGATTGTTAGTTTTTTCATAAATTATTTTGTTCCTATTACAGTTTGGACACTACCAATCCATTCTACTGCAAAAAGCTAGAAGGCATTACGCCGTTACAATGAAACAAAAGGTATTGTCATCGTGGCAAGACTATGTTACCAACGAAAGATTAGAGAGATGGAGAAAAGAAGAACTGGCAACTCAACACAATATTGAGTAAGTTTGATTCAGTTTCATGAAACAAGGGTATCTTCATCATGGCAAGAGTAGGTCATTAGGCAAAATGAAAAAAACAATAAATTGTTTGGTTGTCCTCCACAACTTTTTTGAGCAAGTGCAAGCCGGCGGATTTTTTTTTCCCAAATGTAAGTCAAAGTTACACCAAATCATGGCCTCTATAAAGATGCAAATAAGTCTTCTGTACCAAAAAATATCTTAATACAACTCGGATGTTGCGTCATTTTTACTTTTTAGGATTTTGGCCTATTTTATGATTTTCATGCCAAATAAGGTCAGAAAATTACCAAAAATGGAAAAAAGTGAATTTTTGACCTTATTTGGCATGAAAATCAGAAAATAGGCCAAAATCCTAAAAAGTAAAAATGACGCAACATCCGAGTGGGTGTTTAAAATTAAAATTCCCATTCCTAGGCCATTTAAAAAATATATGTTATTCTTAGTTTGGTTGGAAGCCCAAATGGCAAAAAAATGTGTTTTTTCATGGTTTTCTCAAAAAATCACCATCATGAAAATTCCTTTCTGGAAATGTATACTTTTATTAACTTTTAGGACTTTGTTCAAAAGTTATGGTACAAAATAAACTTGCAAAAAAGTAACATTGAGTAAGGTGCTTACACCCCTTAAAATGGAAACAAAATCAAAATTCTCAAAGAAAAAAAAACTTTTTTGAAAATCTGAAAATTAGGCACGGTATACTTTTGTACAGTAAAAACTTTTTTCCAGTTTCAAAAAATAGAGGCGGGTGGTCGAGGACAACTAAAAAACTTTTTTTTTTGCCTTACTGAAAATAGACCACTTTTGTATGTCCCATAATGCATCTTGAAAGTAATGCAAAGTGCGTAATCGACCATATTTTAAGTTGTGGCCAATGCAAACTTATAATATAAGTATTAATATAAGTATTAATATAAGCTTGTGCTTACCTCAATATAAGCTCGGGCACTTTACGGTACTTTCAAGATGTATTAGGTGACATACGAAAGTGGTCTATTAGAAACATGAAGGAGAGAAGAACTGGCAACTCAGCATAACAACGGGGCAAACTACACAAGCACAGAATGTACATCCATGTAGATTCCTTGAATGTACATGTACATCCATGTACATTCAACTCGATACGTTTGTGCGCCTGGCACACATCCTGGCACACTGCGTATGTGTGCGTGTTGACATGTGACTTGTAAGTACGCGAAGGTATAACGCAGGCGCAAACACATACGTGGAGTTTAATACGCAGGGTGAATCCGCATCTAGTTGACACATCATTGTGTAGGCACAATCTCTGCTCCAGGAATGTACATGGATGTACATTCTAAGCTCACATGTAGTTTGCCCCATTATTAGATTGACTATTCCAGTCTGAGATATGACTCCTGAACATACTTAGTACAAGTTGTTGGGAGTTGGAAGAATTGAGAATAGACTATTTTTGATTTTTGGAAGAATTGAGAATAGGCTATTTTTTTAGGCTATTTTTTTTTTTTTTTTAAATTTATGATTTTATTCGGTAGTAGCACCTTTATCAGAATTTAAATACGTACCTGCAAGAAAATTTGGGTTAAGGTTAGAGTGAGTGAGAACATCTATGGTAGGTTGCACAATTCTCTCCATGGTCACAAAATTCATCATGTTTTATATACCTCATCTATAGATTCCTGTCCTCTATTGGTTAAAAGTGCGGGCTTGGATTTAACTAGGCCCGGGGCATATTTTTCACTAGGCCCGCTCAATACATTTTGCGCACAATACAGCTCCGTCAGCATTCAAAGGAGAAACATATATCGTAAATCATTTTTGGTTCTTTTAACCAACCAGATGACAAAAATCTATATATTGGGTATATAAAACGAATATTGTCTGCCTTTTGTTCAGGGCATGGTTTAAATTATTTCTCCTTGGTGAGATCACTGAGGGAAAATAATTTAAACCATGCCCCTCAAAGCAGTCAATATTTGTATAATGTGTGACCTATCATATCGAAAGGTACCTTAAGGGTCCTGTGAAAATTGATTTTTTGGTCTCATCTGAAAGATTATATTTTAAGCTTTAAAATGACACCTTGCTTTTGGTTATTGGATGTTCGATTGCAAAGTTACATCCAAATTGGTAAAAGGCATCGGGATGATTAAGAAAACTATAGTTCTGAGAAAATCAAGTTTATATGAGAGGTCACATATTCATTTAAAATGATGTCTCTAGAATTCAAGAAGTCCCTCAAAATTTGTCTCCCATATGTCAGTGGCTCTTGAAATGGTTCTACCTAAAGAACCATTTTAATAGCCACTGACCCAAGACTAAACATTATACAGTGTGCAACACAAATTTATGAAAAATTGCAGGTATGTTTTAACTAACACTTGCATGGCGAAATAACATTTGCAATGCAGTTTCAGATTCAGATTATCATTTCACTATTTCTATTTCCCAATAGGAGAATCATGAAGAAGGGATTTCATGGATTGAGGCGCTATCCTAGGATGTTGAAAGAAGACCGGGACCGGGAGAAAAGAAGAGAAGAAATGAGGAAGAAAGTGGCTTCAATAATCCCTGATTTTGGACTTAGTTGACAGAGATTAACTGATTGAAGTAATAATCTGCGATGCCATGATCAGTTGCCTGAAGAGTGGACCATGTGAAACTCCTGCATTTACAGAGGATATATACCATAACAGTGATGACATATCTGAAGAAATGAATAGACAGAGATGGGAAAGGAGACAATTTTAAGATCAATCCTGACTACATCAACAAGATAAGATATTGATGTTGACATCTTGATTTAGTTTTGTTTCAAAACAGTTTACTTTCGTTACATTCTAACACAGTTTTACATTTTTCATTGGTGTTATTACTAACCAGAAATCCCTCTCAGTTGCTGCTAGCAGAAAAGATGGAAGTAGTTGCAGGGACTTCCATTTGAGGAGAGTGAGCTCTATTGAGCCACCTGCTCTCCTCAAATGCTTTATGGGAGCTCAATTGATAGAGTGCCTTACATGATGGTATTATCATCTAAATTTCCAGATAGCTCCCCTAATTGCTCCCCTAAAGAACTTCAGGAGAGCTTCTTACAGAGCCCCTAGAATTTTTAAATGAAAGTCTGAGTTGTACAGACATGTATGTATTGTGCCCTTGCAAATATTTAAATTTTGTAGTACTTGTTTAAAATTATGTTTCATAAAAGTACTGAAATTTTTTGTTAACAAATATTTGCTTTGGTAAACAGTTCATAAAATCGTGTTATGGCTAATTTCCATTATGTTATTGTCCAGATGAGTATCTAAGCAAAATGCAAAGCAATTTTCAATATGCTCACCTCAGTTAATTATCATGATGCTTCTGCATACCAGTAGATAGTAGGAAAGATGATTTGTTGCAGAGACTGAAAGTTTGTCTTTTACACATGACCACAATTCTTGCCACTTAGACAGTGTTCACAGTGAGCCTATTTCTCCCAGGTCCAATCCAGGTCAAACCCGGGTTGATAATCAAGTGTGAACAGAAAACAACCTTAAAAAAATCAATCCGGATTGATTTTTTTGAACCTGGTGAAGTGATGGTTTTAATCCGCATTCAACCCAGGTCGGACCCGGGTTGAACGCAGTGTGAACAGAAATGCCCGTTTCGACCCGCATTACCGGAAGTAGACAAGCATAATTGAAAAGAAATTATAACGATTTCCTGGGATTTTGCAACTTCTTTTATAGTTTTAAATCAATATAGTTATTATATTTACTACCTAACATTTACCGGGACATTTATTGAGAAAACAAGCAATTTTTGAAATTAAAAGCTCACGGAAAAATAACTAATGTTATGCTCTAAAAATAGATCGACAACAAACAACAGAATAAAATACGTGATCTGTTTAAGTTCAAGTTCAAGTTCAAGTTTTATTTTCCATAATCATCAATAACAATATAACAAGAAAATAACAACATGATATAAAAATAGACAATTACAGAGGAAATGGTTAAAAGGCCAATAAGGCCAGAACATTACCATTCCCTTTGGAAAAAAAAATAATTAAAAAAAAAAGTTACAATGAAGCCAATGACGGCTGCATATTATCGCTTTGTTGACAATTATGGCATAGCGAAATATTCTGACCTGACTGGAGTAAAAACAGAAACATCTATGGACCTGCAATCAAACTACAGGTTGTTACATCTTTCTAAAACAATATTCAAGTTCACTTCCGCAAGACTTTTTTCTCATAATACAGTAAGGCTTCGTCTGATACCCTTCAAATGCTGTTCGGTAATGTAAAACTCAAGATACGTAAGCTTAATCAAAGCCTAAATTATGTGTTCTAATCGTCATTTTGTTTGCTTATTTTTCTCTTATTTTCGATCAATCTGAGACTAGATCTACAATAAATAACTCTTTAATATGAAAACTGTGAAGTTTTATGCAATTCTAACTTAGTATACCCATTCAAAATTCGAAAGTTATTCCACCTCTTTTTCACTCCATATAGCTAAGGTAAAAGCTTTGCATTGGACAAAATAAACAAGCCATACCCAAATGATACCTGACTAAATAACTGTCTATGCGGATCAATTTTCTGGGTGGGCAGTGTGAACGCAAAATTTATCAACCCACGTCCCGGGTCGAATCTGGATAGACTAGGGTCCAGGGTTAATGACAGCACTATGAACACGCCCTTAATCAAATATATAGGAAATTATATTACAAATTGACATGACTGATAATCATGCGTAAAAGGTCAACACATACCAGTCTCTGCTACAGATTTGATAATTCTACTGTTTTCGACAAATGCACTGATCAACCTACGGCTAGCTATCATTATAAAGCCTGTCATACAGCAGCAAGTCAGGGGAGCCGCATAGTGCACTATATAAATCACCTGCATTTATTTTGAAGAATTGTGTTCAAGAATGTTTGTTTTAGTTGAAGCAATTCTTAAATGTGATACTGATATACTGTGTATTTTAAATGGGCTATACCATTTTAGATATGTGCAGCTTGGCTGGGAAAGAGATGGCCTGGCCAAGTCATACAACATTTTGCAGCTACTGTAATGTTTAGCCATTAAAACATAAGGTTTTTGAGATTTTATTCTGAATATTTCATGCAAAGTTATTACAAAGATTTGGTGTGTATTCATTCACGCACACACATATGAAATTGGTGATGTTATTTTTTAGAATTTCCGCTTTTCATACAGCTTGCAGCAGAACATAATAAGGCATACAGGCATGAAAATCTTCCTGTTTAAACAGGAATTCCTGTTTTTTGTGGCCAAATTTCTGTATTTTCATGTATTTTTAGCCTGTTTTCCTGTTTTTTCCCCACAATTTTCCTGTTTTTTCATGGAATTTCATTCTCATGCCTGGGCATAAATCATTACAGATATTAATTAGTATGATTAATCACATTAATTTACATGTGGCTGCAAAAACTTGAGGCTGACACAGGCTGGCTACAGCTGAAGGATTCTCCACCCTGGAAAATAGATATGAACCTTTTAGATTGGTGATTTTCGGGGCTGCTTCAAAACTCAACCGGTGGTTCGGTGCGGTCAACCACCGGTTGAGTTTTGAAGTGCACCCTTCAATGTTGATGTTAACTAGCAAGTTTTTAAAATTCCTAATCCTGTGTCTGGTTTTGGAGCAACTTTATCAAACAATAGTCAATTTTCGACTACTACTTCAAGTCCACCATCTAATTGATAAGTCATTTGACTAGTTTATTGAATATTGTTTAGATCATTAATTGACATCTGCTTGTATTGCACTTCCTTTATTGACGTCAATAATTTTCCAATAATTCAATTTCAATTCCATCATTCTAATGGGCGATTACCTTCTTGGGATCATGAACATTTCAGCTAAACCAGTCGCCATTAGTAGGCTAAGAGTTAAATTATATTAAGATAAACCATATGGTAATTAAGGAATATTTGTTACAATTTTATTTGTTTTAGAAATACAATAGGCATTGGTTATTCCGTACATATAACCACAAATCTTGAATGCGTGGGTATATTTTGTACACTTATCAGTGTCAACTTTAAACTTAAAAACTGTCAGTCATGTCGTGTTGAAAGAATGGGGGAATGTACAGTGTCCCCAATCATTCACTATCATGTAGAAATGATGCGTTATCTATTTAAAAAGTTTACCCAGTTTTAATAGATTATGAATAATTTTATTAAACATGAACATACAATGAAGCAGGTTGTTGTTTTCCAGTCGAAGTAGATGAATTGGTCATTCAAGTTCAACATCTTTGACAAATTGACTTGTTGATTCGCTGATGTTGTATTGTTAATTTCCCCTAACCCTCCATTAAGTTTCCTCTGTCATTTTCAACTTCAGTTATTTTCAGTTAGAACACAGAGTAGAAAATGCTCCAATGAAATGATCATTGTCCTTCAAATCAGATCAAAAAGGTTTGGAGCTCTGAAATTCAAAAAAAAAACCCAACTTGATTCAATTAAATATGTTTAATACAATGGATTATCAACAGAATCCACAGAGTGCTAATCAAGCTAAACATTGGTTATCATGTCTATGTATATTGCCAATCTGGGTCAAGGTCAAGAGTTAGGGCAAACCCCGATAAAGTCGATGCTAATGCACTATTACGACTACAGAATGCAGTTATTAAAATCAAAACTAGAATTATTAAGTTTTTAAATTTTCTTAATAATGTGAAACAGCGTTTTTATAAAAAAGTAAGCCTATCTCTCGGAAACACTACTTAAGGTTATTTGAGAAATACAAGCTTCGATCAGCTATGTAGTAAATACAGACATAATGGGGTGTTAAATAAACATAAGACTTAATCATGATAAATACCTGTATGTAATCAGTGATAATTATTACACAATTGCATATTATTAAAACTCCAAATTACACAATTGCATATTATTAAAACTCCAATATTTTCGCACTCAGTAATTTTCACGTACGGCTCATATCTGAATCAATTTTGGTGTTTTAATTTTCGCGCTAGTGGTATTTTTTACGTGCTGCAGTATTTTACACACCATTTATGCTACATTTATTTTCGTGCAAGGCGAGCTGAGCGCGAAAAGCACAGAAATAAATATAGCGCCAAATATACCACTTATACAGCATGAAATTTGTACAATGTGATTTTATTAGGATGAACATCCTAACATACTCAGCATGAGAGACACATAGGCCTATTCCCCTACACCACTGAATACGATTGTACCGAGCTAGGTCACTCTATAAACATACAGGAGCAAAATCAAGAAATATGGGTGATACAAATATTTACTAAGTTTAGATTTGCACTTAAACTATTTAATGAATGCAAAGAATAGACAGTATTGCTTATACATATTCATATGAGTACAAATCACCTTTCTGACCTGATGAGATATGGTGAGCAAAAAATACTAGAGTTTAAATCACTGATGGGGATTTGAGCCAGTTCTTGTACACAGGCAGAATTAAGTCCAAGGCAGGCTTTAATTCTTTGAAATTTGAAGAAAAAATTAAATTGCTCTTCTGCTATGGGGCTCTCAAGAAGAGCAGTAGAAGAGTGATCTAAAAAGCTCCTCTGGAATGAATAAGAGGAGCTGTTTAGAAAGTAGGAAGAGCGGATTCAAATTAAGAAGAGCGGTTCGAACAATTGAATACATGTAATTTATACCCTCTTAGTGTAGTTAGGCCAGTTACTGATCTGAATATCATGTTTTACAATCAGGGTACCAAGCAGTCTTAAGCTTACTTTAAGTTCAAAATGCTTTTGTCAAAATATTAGCCCGGTTATAAAGGTCTTTTTGACAAAAAAAAAAGCTATCTCATTTTGGGTCTGAGTATGTAGCTTCAAATTTTGGCAAACATTATGCAATAGTGAGTGAGAAGGGTAAAAGACAGCTCTTCTGAAGTGAGTTTTAGAGGAGCTATAGAAGAGTCATTGCTCTCATGCTTCTTAAAAATGAAGGCCTGCCAAGGGTTGTTTTCTATATAATTCACATAAAAATATAACTTTTAGTTCTTTTTTTCCCAATGCTCATACAAAAAATAAATCAGGTATTCTCAGAAGGAGTAAATACTAAGCAATCTAAATAGGGTTTTTGAGTGTCTGCAGTGCACAGTGTGCACCGTATGGTTTTTCAATAGCAGCAAGATAAAATGATAGAAAGACTATTTTTGTTGTCCACTTTTCTTTAACATCATGAGCATTTTAAGGCAAATAAAACACATTATACAACATGTGGAAGTGTTTTTACATTTATAATGTTCAGTAAAAGTGTTTTTACATTTTTGATGTTCAATTGAAACTATAAGAAAAAAGCATACATATACATATAGGTGTTTAGCTAAGTTAACCACAGTTTTAACTGAAAATCAAGGCCCGTATTCCAGAAAAGTGTTTAGCTAAACCACTGTTTTAATTCTCCTCAACAGCACGGCTCATTGAACTGTTCCGCATGAAAACTGTAATGGTGCATTCATGGACAGTTAAAGTTCAGTTAAACCATGGTTTAGCTAAATACCTTTCTGGAATACAGACCCAACTGTCCAGGAATGATACGCACCGTTGCAGCTTTCAAGCTGAAAAGTTTCAATGAGCCGTGGTGTTGATAAGAATTAAAAGAGTGGTTTAGCTAAACACCTTTCTGGAATAAGGCCATAGGGTTTTATTTTTTTTCTGTTCTGTTCTTTTTTTCATTTTCTTCTTTTTTCCCCTTCTTTTTTTGTTAAAATGATAGTACAAGTTTTGGGACCTGGTAAAGACAACACACAGTAGCTGATATAACTTTGTTGACACATTTTTTCAACTAGTTGATATAATATTGTTTGTGAGATAAACTATTTGTTTTGACACATCAAGATAAGAAGTATCAATTCCAAAGTGCTATTTTTACTTACTTAAGGACATGCATTTGGAAATGAACCAACTTTTTCTTTTTTCCACAAAGCATATTATTTCATCATCTACAACCAAGCAAATACAAAAATCACAAATAACACAGTGCAGCAAGAAACAAAATAAGTTTGAAACTGAATATAAAGTTGGTAGGAAAGATATTAGAAAAAAATAAAATTAACACTCATATCTCCATTTTGTAAAATGATTGTAGACCTTAAATGATAAAATCAGGTTCTCATTTTGGACTTCATGGTTGTAAATGTAGCATTTGACATATTAAAAAAAATGTTTAAAACTTATTATTTAAAATCTTGATAAATTTTAACAAATTTATGAAATCAATATTATGTTTATTATGAATAATTTTAAGTAGATCATTCCAAATTGGTTTATAATAAATTCACATTTGCAAATGACCTCATAAACTCATGACACTCTATAACATCACATATTTAAAGAATTTGGACACTATTGTTGTATCAAGTAATTCTCGGACATCAAATCTCAGAGCCTAGTTGCATCACAGTTTTGCGTGTGCAATTTCACGCAAATACACAAAGCTTTCTATGCGCGCGTGATGTCGCAGTATACTGTTATTACCAATTGGAAATGGTGTTGCGTACTTCCCAGTGTCATGTGCTTGTGGCAGTTTGTCATACCCGTTGGCTGCATTCAAATTGTCAGTAATTGGTGCATGTCCGAAATTTATTTGAAACAATAATAATTGAGGTTCAAATTTAAATATTGATCACTACAACTGTCCACACAAAGGTAGCATAGAGAGATCATTGGAAAACTGAATGGCTAAACAAGTACATAATATGATTCATAAGGAATGACGAAATATCACTGCCACTGGTTTTTAACACACAAGTATTCATGCATATTTTTGGTTTAACATCAATATCTAAAATACCGCAAAAAAAAAGCAAAAAGTGCAAAGAGTACATTCATAATCTAATAGGGAATTTTAGGTTTTATTTTGCCAGTTGCGAGTGCAGTGAAGATATTTGCTTAAAAATGGCACCATAATAAAAGAGTATACATAGTGTTTTCATATATTGCAGAAAAGCTAATTCATACCCCATGCATTTAAGCTTCTTTGTTAGAGTTATTATTGATGCACTTTTTAGGTTTTACTTTGTTGGAAAAAAGTTTTCTTGCAAAAACCTGCATTATTTCAACTAAAAATGCCCAACTTACTAGATACAAGGCGAAACCTAAATAGAACACAATACGATGAACTTTTGGATTATGGTATCCACAATACATAAAATATGTTCCAAATACTGTTCTGAAAATGGCAAAAATCACCATAAATGTAATTTCCACCGGTAAGACATAGCTAGGTTTACATTTAGCATCACGCATAAGCCATCGTAAAATTAGCAGCGGGCTGGTTATCTCCGCTCCAAATAAAACTGTGCAGGTCTCGGCACCAGAATGTCCCATGTAAAGTAACGTACAAAATCCGGTTATAGAGAATATGTGATGGACAAGCATGGATACAGTCTTTTTTTCCTTATGCCATATGATTAGTGTGGATTCAAATAGAAAATATCCCAGACTCATTGCCAGTACTAAGGTTTCCTCATCTGTTGATTTAGAACCTGTAAAATTAATAAATAAATAAACAGACGATGAATATATTTCTTATGTATTTGGATATTATAGTAAGAAAAGTAGATGGTAACTTTATGCGGTATTCACAAGTTCGTAACATAGCACACAACTTTATTATTATGCTGTTTGATAGACCTATTGCTCAGAAATCATCACACCTTAGAGGTGTAGGTTCCGATCACATTCTCATCCCCCAGGCCTCAACCGGAAGTAGTATATTTTTTGATGCCAAATAAAAGCCCATATTTTTCTGATAATAAATCCAAACTTTCACCTCAAAATTCTCTATTGTTTTTGAGATATAGCATAAAATGTAAAATCAATTGGTATACCTATTTTCCATTTATTTTGTATTTACATAACAACGTCATCCCCAGGGTTGCATACTTTCTTTTGCCTCTCAGGAGAAAACAAGACACAAGCTAAGGTTGAAACCTTGGACAATGCATTTCAGAGGTCAAGTTTAATCAGTTAAAAAGTAAATTATACACAGCCTAAAATAGGAACCTACAACCTTTAACTTAATTGTTTTGTAATCTAAGACACAACCCTATCATACTGGCACTGAATATTTGTAAGCTTCCCAATGCACTTTGGTGTCAGACACAGCGGGTCTTCTGACAGACCAGTCTGGCCGGTTTTGAAACCAGTTGTGTGAATGTTTTAGCCCTGGGGGTTCTCTCATATTTATGGATGGTGTGGATGTGTCCTGTCTGCAAGACTCCTCTTCAGGCCTCCTCTCCTAATATGCTCATTTCAAGATTACCAAAATTACTATTAAAAAGGTACTAAAAAACCCATTTTCAAAGAGAGCATCATCATATCATCAGGAATGCTGTTTCGTCAGGGTTGACATGTCGCCCTCAATAATCTCATGCCAGGCATCGCGATCAGATGCTTTTTTGGATGCCGAATTAAAATCTTTGATATCGAGTTCATTTAGTTCTTTAGTTACTAACGAGATCCATGTGAGTTTTGGTTCCCTCTGTCTTTTGCACTTGACATTGAATTCAGTAAGGGCCTGCTTTGCTGGTGTACAAAATGTATCATCTGGTAGGCGTAATAGATGCCCGGGGGGGGGGGG
>JXSR01S006235.1:22858-35753 GCA_000969725.1 Ophiothrix spiculata
GGCTGCCGTCCCATAGGATTTACACGGCGATGAAATCAAAATGGCGGAGAAAACCTGTTCCCCTTTATAACTTCCTTGGATTGAATACAGTTTACAAGACTCTGTTAAACAGAGAATTTACATAAGAGTCCTCCAGTCATTCTCTGAAGCTTTTTCTCAGCTGCGGAATTATACTAATGCCTGAATCTAGCCTCAAGAGAGGCAAGACGTACGACAAACGGAGACATTGAAGGGGCACTAGGTGTATCAAATTTCGTGGATAGGAAGAGTTGGGCTTCTACCACTTTTATTTTACAAATGATAATAGTCAGCAAAACCACATGACACTTCCAAAGTCTTTTCAGGGTCAGAAAAAAGTAATAGAAAGGCAATGCCACATTCAATCCTTATGAGACACATGATCAAAATGTTCGCTTGTTGGACAGAAATAATTTTATAACACCCTCATAAAATGAGTATATCTTTGGAACGCCTTTATTAATTATCCCCATTCTTTCCACATTCTAAAGGTAAATCTAATCTATGATCTACTAAGAAACAAAAGTTATTTGTTAAGTATTTATCTTGTTCTTTAAATATGGCACGCATTTTAACTATTGCACTTTTGTCGACAACCCCCCCCCCCCCCCCCCCCCTCCCTACCCGGACTCTAGTAAACCATTTTTTTTAGCTTTGTTTGATGGTCCGAAAACATATTTGAATGCTAACAGAGTAAATTTCCCGATGCACTGGGATATTCAAGATGGCGTCCAAAATGGCCACCAAAATGCTATTTTTTTTAATTATAATAGTTTTAACTTAAAAACCACTTTATATCGACCATTTTCAAAGGGAAAATTGTGGAGCTGTTACAAACACATTTGGCTCAAAATAAAATCATATGAATGTTTCAAAATAGAAAATGACCGCAAAATTTTTAATTTGGGGACAAATATCTCTAGCTACTCTTAAAAGCTATTTTCTATCAAATATTATGAACGCATAGTGTGTTTGATTAACCCATCTTTATAAAGATGTATAGTTGTTTTACTATAGTGATTCAAAACGTATTTTGACGGCCATTTTGGATCTCAAAACGTATCTTGTTAACATGGGATAAATATATTTGTTGTAACTCTCTAAACCACTTTCCATTAATTATTTTGAATATAATTATAATGGGCTTGATGCAGTTTAAGTCGTTTAAAACCACTTTGCCCTTTAAAACCCATTTTGGTGACCATTTTCAATTTTAAACATGTTAGCATCATAGATAGGGAACAAATAATCTTGTTGCAGCCCTAAAGATCATTTCAAAGTATATTTTTGAAATTTAGCGGACATTGTGGCGATTTTTTTGAATTTGAAACAGGCATATGATCTTATTTTCAGCCAAATTGTTAAAGCTCCAAAAGCAGTTTACCTATGAAAATGCTTGACATAAAGTGATTTATAAATTGAATACGCTAGAATAAGAACATCCCAACTCCATAGCTGCCTTCTGTTCATCATATGTTATACAATATAAATGCATACAAGTTTCTGAAAATGCTTTCACATCACTAAAATAGCCATTTCCATGTCAATATCCTTATCAAAATGTCATATTTGACCTTGTTGTTGACTTTTTTAGACATTGTTAGATAATTGTTACTGTACATAATTGCTATATTAAACAGTCATAATAAGAACATCCCAACTCCATGAGCTCCTCTCTGCAACTTTATGCTAGGAAAATTATCTAACAATGTCTACAAAGTCATCTACAAGGTCAAATGTGAGACTATGATTGGGATAAAGACATGAAAATGCTTTCTAGTGATTTGAAAGCATTTTTCGAGATTTATATGCATTTATATGTTACATAATTTAACAGAAGGCAGCACATGGAGTTGGGATGTTCTTATTCTAGCGTATTCAATTGTTTGAAAACTATTATAATGAAAATATAGCATTTTTGTTTGGGGGGTTCATTTTGGACGCCATCTTGATTATCACGACCAAATGTTTGGTAGGGAAAATTTTGTCTGGAGGCCCTATGTGTCGTATTTCTTTGTTGTGTTTTCTAATGATGACATGACAAATGAGAACAAAATGTAGAATCTAGTGTTTCAAAATCAAATATGCATTTATTTTTAATATTTTTCCCGAGGCAACGAACAAGTATATTCACTAGTCACTATACTTTACAAATATTATCTACACAGGACATAAAATCATTTATATACAATATGATATTGGGAAATGATTACACTCAACTACATTACAAGCTACAAACGGAATTAAATAACCAATTTAGTCTATAATTGATTTAATATTTGTTTTGTAGATAGTTGCGTAACCAGAAAATCTTATTTGAAGAATTGATGATAGTACAAGGTACATCTAAAAACTTTACTTGAACCAAGTATCCTAAATTTAGCTTAAATTCATAAAAATCAAAACATTTTCCGTAAAAAAAATGGTGCTCCTTTGGCATATAAATCAGAGAAAATTTTAAAATATTACCAAATTTTCTATTCTTATCTTAGTTTCAAACTAAGACAGAATTTAATATATTGCGTTTAGTTTATGATGTACACTTGATGGCCGCTTTTATACAATTATAAACAGATAACTTGGTTTTGTTAACTTCGAATGTCAAAAGAGATCAAATATAAAAGTAATAATACGCAAGAAGTAAAAGATAACAACTTGGAAAGATTCATCGCACCCATACTGCCGTAACTTCTCATAAACATTAATCAGAAATCTACATAAATTGAGAGATATGAATGATAAAATAAAATTTCTTTCTCATCACTAGATACAAGCCTTTATTTACAGTTGTAACTTTTCACACGAGGCGAGGAAACAATTTCAAACATATATATTTAATCGCGTTTAAAACCCTCATACCATTTTACTTAGGGCGTGTTCACACATATAAGTCATGACTAATCATGACCGGTGTAGCAGGAATGTAAGTCCCCCGTTCTTATTGTCTGGGTTGTACAGTAAAGTATAGGCTTACATCTCTTACGCAACATAAAAGTCACGCTTTATTCCGTTATGGTCTATTGAAGGCGGACTACCATTTCAGGGGGACTATGATTACTTTTACACCGGCTCTAGAGCGAGACACTTTCTATATTTGCGTTCACGAGCGAGAATATAGTCATGATCAAATTCTTCTGTGTGAACACGCCCTTAGATGCATTTTCACAACAATTGTTTTCAAGATTCTTTAAAATTCTTTTCAAGATTCTTTAAAAATACTGGAAATAGTTCTTTGTTTAAGATATCAGCCATAATTCTTCTTAGCTATGAAAACTTGTAAAAACCTATTTGCATAAAAGAAGGACATTATAACAAAATTATATTATTTGCTCATTAAAATGAATTTCAACGAAATTTCCTTTTTTTTTTTTTTTTTTTTTTCCAGGTGTGTGGTTGGTGATTAAAAAATAAATATGATACTTTTGGAAAGTTAAATATAGACACAATGATCTCTTAACTAAAAATATTTTGGTATTTTCAAAGAAGTTTCCGATTTAAAAATCTAATAACTTATATCTGGAAAATTATTATGAAAATTTTACTTCTCCAGAGAATTAAACATTCAAAGCACAAATTATTGTTTCTTAACGATAAATATTTAAATTCAACAGGAATTATCATGGATATACGGTATGTTAGAAGTTGGAAAAACATTTTATTTTCTCTGATCACAAATTTACACAAGACATAATACTGAAGCATTCACACTATACTAACACTCAGAAGAAAACTTGCAGCAAATATTAGTATGTACATTTTTATACAAAAATATGATTTAAATTTCTTTATTCCTACAATGCTACTATAATGATTGAAGTTGCTTTGTACAAAAGAGATTTTATCATTATCTTGACCGAACTTTTGGAGTTTCATACTTGACTGACGGGGATAGTTTATATGTTTTGGTATAATGTTTTAAAGAGATTTTTTCAAGAGGTTAGTGACAATTGACAGAAATTAAGTCCGAGCTTTGTTTGTTTTTGTTTTATCCACCTAAAAGACCTCGGTAGTTTTAAATGGGCAGCACACATCTGATAGCATGTTAAAATCACATGTGATGCAGTCTTAGAAAACTCGTCATACAGTGAAACTAGGTATATTTTAGCAAGTCTCTCTAAGGCCTTGTTTCCAATTCATGACGGAATATCTTCCGACATTTGGAAGGCTTTGAAGCAAGATACTTGACGAAATGTACTTTTAGTCATGGCGCAAAAATATTAGGAGAAACCAATAACTACCTTCTTTGAAATAGTCTTTATAATGATAAAGGTCCTGACTCAATTTTTCTGCATCATTCAATACTATACTACATATATCTTTGAATCATGACTCAATATTTTCTGCATCATGTTGCAAGACAATTGCGTCAAGCCCTTTCGCATGACTCAAAAGCTTTCGTCATGAATTGGAAACAGTACCTATAATTATAAACATGCTGGTTTTCCATGTGACAGGTTTTCTTAGACAACATCACATTTAGAGGACGTATGTATGAGCAGTAGAGAGTGCCAAACACACGTTAAATGCCACAGCAAAATAATCCCATTGAAAAAAAAATTCTACCACTGATTCGACAATGGATCCATTTTCGCAGTCGAAGTGACATCGTTATTCGATTCCATTACCCCGGCACCATTACACCACACATACACGTGCTTGAATTTGAATTACCCACTGTAAATTTAACAATATCCCAAGGTCAGGTCGTTTCCCATAACAATATTATATGATCAGCAGAGCGTATTACTTAAGCTTCTCTGGTGGAGACTATCCAATCCACTGTTCGCTGTGTGGATAGTGTGAACGGTTGCCTGGATAACCAAATCAATTACGCAATCACAAATAGCTAAAACAGTATCGTCTGCTAGGTCCAGCTATCATGATATGTTACAATTATAACACATTGATATTCCGTTCTCGACACCTCCCGTTTTTACTATCTAAATGTAAATATCATTGGTCATTAAAAACTAGTAGATGCGAGTTGAGGAGTAGTAATTCTTCAGCCTAAATCGATCAGGAACACCATGAGGGTGTATAAATTGTATATAGCCATATTCATTGAAAAGTGCTAACTCTAGTTGGTAAATTAAAGCCCTTTAACCATTGCTAATATTGCAAGTGAACATTAGGTTGGTTGTAAGAGCAAGCACTGTTTAATGACTATTGGCCCTGGTGTTTAAATGTCCGGGAAGGAATCGTGTCCGGGCACCCGTTCATCTCTTAAGTAATACATGTACCTAAAGACTTCACACGTGACACACTTTTCATCGTTGAATTCAGTGAATGGTCCATCAAAAAATGGGAGAAAGTGCAATTCAGTCACAGTAACCGATGAATCGAAGTATCTGTTAGTTGAAAGCATCAATCTGAAATATGGAGCTTGGTAACTCATCTAACTGAAGTGACGTCATGGTGTTAGTGAAAGCCAATGTATTTTGATAATTCTGTAACTTTTAAGGACAATCTCTTGATGTGTATGCAAACTGTAATGAGAAAAAAAAATGAAGTACAGAAAATCTTTAAAACACTCTCAAAACCGTAATGCAACACTAATTCAGAGTCAGTCGATATGCATCTTTCGTTGTCGATCGACGCGCAGTCTTCACACGCGCAATGCATAAGAAATAGCGGGTATTATACAAATACAACATGGTATTGAGGGAAGTAGTGAAAATTACTGATCCCGAGGTGTTGGATGTGGGTGACTACTTCCCGACGCGAAGCGGAGGGAAGTAGCCACACACATCCAACAACGAGGGATCGGGAATTTTCAATACTTCTCAAAATAAACCATGTTGTATTTGTTTTACTATACCTCATAAAAATTTCACTAAATGTAATATAAGCAAAACCAAATATCACTTGAAATGTATACTGTTCTGCGTCACCGTATGAATTTCCAACCGAGGGGTGCGGTAGTAGGGGTGCGATAGTTTTTCAATTTTTTCCCTGCATGGGCGTTACGCGCAATCGGGGAAGTAGGCAAAATGCTGTCACGCGCATCAGGTTGAACTGTCCAATTATATTTCACGGTTGCCTCATGAATATTTATGAGGTATAGTAAAAAAGACTGCGAGTCGATGTGCATCGATCGATTGATATTTTCAGACTCTGAATAAACAATAATATCCAAGTACAGATGGGTGGACATGGCGTAATTCTATATTTGAATTTCAATTTTCAAAACTTGTCAAAACTCGTTTGTCTAGAGAGGGTCACTATTCTCACAGAAGTGTCCCTAAATTTAAACGTTTGCAAAAAATGTTCTAACTATCAGATTTTCATCCATTGAGTATTTGCAAATTATACATAATGAAGAGGATTTTTAATACGATATGCCTCCCTGATTTGTAATTCCACGAGGCCTCATCACACTTTAAGTTAGCTCCATTCCACACCAACCATCATGTCAGGTTCCCCAGCAACCTGTAGGGACGCTGAACCTTGACCACACAATATGCACATCACTGTCCGTATCAGGTTTCAACGAGACATTTAGTAGTTAGTTCCTTGTTCAAGGGAATTTCAAGTACATTCAACTTTTGACACCAGCAGGGTTCGAGAGCATCTGCACCGCAAGCGAGCGCCTTACCATTTGAGCTAACTTGACTGCTTAATAAAGAAGGATACGATAATTCAAATTGGCTGGAAAGTTTGAGCCTCATAAACACATACTTTTCAAAATGGCGATTATGTCGACCTGGGAATTCACGGATTTGTATACCCCAACTTTGGCGGCCTACCATACCCTCACCTTATGAGATATCCGACTATTTTGTTATCAAAATGACCATCGAGGATGTAAAAGAGATTACGTAACCCTCGTCTTCCTAAGGGGAACCCTAACGGATGATCGCCGATTGCACCAAAACGAAGCGACCCTGCACATTTAGGTAATTGTTTTTACATCCTTTGCGGTCATTTTGGTGAAAAA
The DNA here is from genome assembly GCA_000969725.1 of Ophiothrix spiculata. Taxonomy (NCBI): domain Eukaryota; kingdom Metazoa; phylum Echinodermata; class Ophiuroidea; order Amphilepidida; family Ophiotrichidae; genus Ophiothrix; species Ophiothrix spiculata. The sequence goes on from JXSR01S006235.1 coordinate 29,814, forward strand.
AATCGAAGGTACCACCCCCGGGGGGGGGGGCACTCCCATATGTTGGCACGCGTCATGCTCCTGTCGATAGACCCCTTTTTTTTGCTCCGCTCTCACCCAATGACCCCCCTTTTCACTGAGCTGTCACCTAATGACCCCCTATTATTTTGAAAGTCAACCTTCTTTATGGTCACTCTCATCCATTGCTCTGATTTTTAGAGAACCTACACCGAATGACCCTCTTTTTTCGCTAAATTTGTCGGTTTTTTATCGAAAATTTGTCGATTTTTTCGAAAAAAATTACGAAAATTAGACTTATTTTATTCAAAAACTGACACCACACCGGATGACCCTATTTTTCGCTCTTACCAACAAATCGCTCGAAATGACCCAGTTTTTTTACCCTCTTCACCGAATGACCCCCTATTTTTCAATGTATTTCTCACCTATTGCCCCTACATTTCGAAAGCCGGTAGGAGCAGGTACGTCACTTTCATATTTGAGGCCCCCCCCCCCCCCCCCCCGGAGGTACCACCTGCCCACCTCGAAACATTTTAAATCGCCATTTTGAAAAATATCTGCATGATATGAACTTGAAACTTACAGGATATGTTAGAATTGTAGATTCCTTCATTTATTAGCAAACAACCCGACGAAAATTGGACATCTAGAACTTTTATAAAGATTTTAAGAAAACAGTGGCCATTTTTGACAAGACGACTTTTTCGGTCTCGAAATACTTTGTGACGTCAAAATTACGTAACTCCTATTCATGATATTGGTATCAAAAGAAAGAGGAGATCCTACTCTATACTATAGTACCAAACAATATAACTTTGGGGGTCCCAATTTCAAAATCACAGGGGTTGGTAACCAACCCCCTCAGGAAGACAAGGGTTACATGTCTTTAGCCAGTTAGTTACTTTTACCTTAATTATAACGGAAAAACTCGAGAAGAGGGTCGGGTTAATGGTAATATCTACCATCTTTTATCTTTGCACATTCTATATTTTACTCTATACGCCCAATATTATTACCTGAACGGAAAGTATAAAAGTCAAACGATGGCTCATCTAATATTCCTCATCAAAGGCTCTCTTCATTCTGAAAAAAAGACGTATGAACCATTAAAGAAATATCAAAGATAAATTATTCGTTTGCATTAATGTTACATATTTGTTATGGTTGAAAACGATATTAATTGGACAATTTCAATTTCTTTCTGTTATATCTCAGGCTTATTAATAATGATCCTAATTCTGTTTGAAATGCAATTAAATTTGGATTTTGTATTAAATCCAACACCAAAGATTAGTCCGATAAAGCTTTAAGGCTAGAATCTTTTACATGTAAATTGATCATTCTATCAAGGCAAAATTTATATGTTAGAAAAATACGACATTATATTTCATCTAACATGTCTAAAGATGCCAAGTTTACCCAGTTGGTTTAGAGGATCTTCCCGTGCTTTGTAATGCATGACTGACCAGCGCCAGAACCTACCATTGTTCGAGTCCCCAAGAAATACAAGCTGTTTCTCTTTTCATTATTCAAAATGGAATTTGGATTCTGAGAAGTCGAAATCATTTACGCTGCATTAGGCCACCTTAATTTAATAGTTAGTCTTAAAGCTCCTCAAAATTTGAAAACCTAATGCGGAATGCGTTTTTTTTAAATAACTTTTTTTTTAAATATTTTTTTTTTATTGTCAACGCATTGATGTTTTGTTGCTGCCGTTTCATTTTGCGCCACATTAAAACCTATTCATAAATACTGACATGTAAGTCTGGGATCTATTTGCTTGCTATTAACGTATTTAAAGCATACTCATGTATCATGTTTGTGCACGTGTAGTTTTTGTTGGCTAAAGATTGTTGTGCGACTGCCTGAAAAACTCATTTTAGCTGATGATACATGACGTGGATATTTGAAAAAAAAATTAAGAAGGGGAAAAAATGAAATTTATACTTCCCACTAGAATTAAAGCGGGCGATTTTATTAATGCGCGCGGGAGCTCTAAGACTAACTATTTAATTAAGGTGGCCTTAATTCGTGCCGACTACATTGTTTCAAAACCAAATTAGCGTCTTGTTTTGGAAATCCAGTTATCTGCAATCGATATAGTTTCTATAATTGATACCTCTTTTTAGGATTTTCTTTTCTTTTAAGGATTTTTTGTCGATGAATTCAATAATGCTATACTTCATGTAATATTTGTATTTGTATTTTCAATATAAGTGCATGTGTGTGTCCGTAGAGTGTTAAAAGCTGCCTAGCCCTCAATAATTTGAGAAGTCTAGCTTGTCACTCTTAATAATGTATTCGTAAGTCGGCTTAAGGAGTACGTACCCATTAGCTAACCATTGTTCCCATCCTGGATAATCAAATGCTGCCATGTTATCTGTGTCCAGTCCTAACCTTTTCCTGAAATTCCTATACCTATATCCATTAGATGCTACATGTCTATTACCGCTGCCTTTTCTTGCCCAGTAATTACCGGCTTCTGATAATGATATACAGAGAGTGACTACTAACAGAAAGGCTAGCACCGACTTGCTCTTCATTATTATACCTGTAGGAGATAAATCAAAATATTATTATTATTATTATTATCATTAAATTGCACTTATCTAGCGCCTTTACAATTTGTTCAAAGCGCTTTACAATACAAATCAAACAAAGTCAACATGGTTAAAATAAAATAATACAATATACACAATAAATATATACAACAAGCATGATAAAAGTTAAAAACGCAAGCTAAAAATACCCAGCATAAAGTACATGATAAAATTCACAAGGCAAGAATGACGAGGTGAGGCGGTGGATGGAAGCTACACTGTAGGAAATAAATGAGTTTTCAAACGTTTTCTGAAAATGCTTACGGAGCTGGAGCTGCGAATTGAAAATGGAAGAGCATTCCAGAGTCGCGGAGCTGCTACATAAAACGAGTTGTCACCATACTTTCTAATTGTTCTTTGAATACGAAGATGCAATTTGTCATCACCGGAACGTAAATTACGTCTCCCGGGGACATACGTGGCCATAAAGTTCGAGAGATATATTTAAAAAGATTATTATTCTAACACAAATATTGGGGAGTATCATTGTAGAAAATGAGGTCTATGACATACTATGATATATACTATTGCCAGCTCTTTGTTTGTCCATTTAAGTTAATTAAGTTTTCCTTGTATTATGACCTTTACACCCTTAGTATAAATAATCATGAACATAATATAATTTGACCTAGTTACTGGTAAGTCATTTATGTCACAAACCTGAAAGTTCTACGCATGTAGAAAATGATGCATTATAACGGGATGGTACAATTTGTGACCCCACTTCTGTGACCCCACTTTTGTGACCCCACTTTATTTTTGCCAATATTACACCAATATCACAAAAAAATATATATTCACGCATTTTTGAAATCACCCGAGGTCATTAAGGGGGTCTTAAAGGGTTGAAAGGGATTAAAGGTCAAATTCTCAAAATGCTCCAATTGACCTAAAATTTGATATGGATGTACTTTAGGACATCCTAAGCAACATAAACACATTTTAAAAATCATCCGTGGTCATTAAGAGGGTCTTAAGGGGGTCGAAATGGGTGAAAGGTCAAATTGGCAGATATTGATTTTTGATGATTTTTTCATATATGTTTAAATTTGTTCAAATTTAACCCGGAAGTGACCCTTAATGACCTCTGAAATGTGTATATGTTGCTTAGGATGTCCGAAAGTACATTCATATCAAATTTCAGGTCAATCAATGCATTTTGAGAATTTGGCCTTTGACCCCTTTCGACCCCCTTAAGACCCCCTTAATGACATTGGGTGATTTTAGAAATGCGTAAAAATATATTTTTTGTGATATTTGTGTGAAATTAGCAAAAATAAAGTGGGGTCACCAAAGTGGGGTCACGGAAGTCACAAATTGTACCATCCCCATTATAACTATGATAACAACATACGGTAGTCAAGCATCTTTAAGGGGAGCAAATGAGCAAATTTGAGGAAGTTGATTGGTAAAATGCTCCAAGTTCACCAATAAAGTTTAAACAAAAAGTCATAGACCCTGTGTAGCAGGAATGGATGTCCCCCGTTCTTATTGTCCTGGTTGTACAGTAAAGTATAGGCTAACAAGTCTCACACATTAGTGTCACGCTTTACTATACTCCGTTATGGTTTATGGAATGCAGACTACCATTTCAGGGGGACTAAAATTCCTTTTACACCGGGTCATAGACCTGAAATTTTCAGTGAAATTGCTCCAGGTTCTAGAATCCTTAATACAAAGCATGCTGATACCTCCTAATACGCGACAGGATCAGAGTTAAAACAGGCAATTTAGCACTTGAATTTCCTCAGCTGTTTTCCTATTCTCATTTGTGATGGCTCACCCCGAAGGGGGGGGGGGGACTTTGCAGATTATATCAATTTTGATTTTATCGTCTCATCTGTAACAGCATTTTCTAAGCTTTAAAATGACACCTAACTTGTTGAAATTGATCGGGGCGATCAAATTTTACAACAGAAAATGTGCTAGAAATTCTTATCGTTTTCTTCATTTTTTGCTGCCTATTTTAATCATTTTCTCGAAATCAAATCAAATCAAATCAAATCACTTTATTCACAATATCATTCATACAAGTTTCATAAAAAACAATAAGATAACTTAGAACATGACAATGATATTGTGGGAATGGTCAAAAGGCCAAGAAGGCCAGAAGGGACCATCCCCTGAAAAACAAGGTTTCAAACACACAAAACTCAACTTAAAAGGGATACAAAATACATACAAAAACCAAACAAAACACTAAAAGGGGAAAACATAACAAGAAACATGCCAAAGTCAACAAAAATCAAATATAACTGGCAATAAGGTTGGATTTATAAGTATTTCTAAAGTTCTTGACTGATTTGCATCTTTTTAGATTTAAGTGTTCCATAAAATTGGCCCTGTTGTACGAATTGCACGATCTGAGAACTTTTTCTTTGTTTTGTTGATACTATAGTCTAAAGCATTTCTAGTTTGATACCTATGAACTTGGTTATTTTTAATGAAATACTCGGAAAACATATCTGGGAGGCGCTTTGTTTGATGTTTGTACATAAAAATACCCAGTTCCAGCTTAAATGTATCATATATTAAGACATTATGTTTTTTCAACAATGGTCCTGTATGGGCTTCGTAATGCTCACATGACATTGTTCTGATAGCCCATTTTTGTAATTTGATGACTTTATCTAAAATTTGTTCTGTCGCAAAGTCCCCCCTTTCTGGGTGAGTCATCACATTTATTGTGTTATTATCACACCAAGCATTATTAAATACTCAATATGTAGTGTGATTGAATTAATTTCCAGGTTGAAATTATTGTTTCACAAAATTAAAGTACCCCCTCAGCGTCTCAAGTTGGTCTTCATATCTCACATGGGAAACTTACGGGATTTTGCATATGCAAATATTGCACAATGAACTTAGATTTGGATAGTCAAAAACAGGTATTTGTGAAATATACGGTATTTCATTATCAGGTATCCAATATCATGTTGTTTATTCCGTTGTAAAAAGTAGTAATGAACGTATCGTTCATGTTTTAGGACACATGCTGCTCTTAAGAATCGGCTTGAAAAATGGTCTTTCGTGCATTATATGGCGGAACTTGATGATCTGATATTTATTTATGTCTTTTATACTTTATTAAGTTGAATGATAATATGTGAGAATTTCTTACGTGATATTGTAGAAAATGAGGTCTATGACATACTATGATATATACTATTGCCAGCTCTTTGTTTGTCCATTTAAGTTAATTAAGTTTTCCTTGTATTATGACCTTTACACCCTTAGTATAAATAATCATGAACATAATATAATTTGACCTAGTTACTGGTAAGTCATTTATGTCACAAACCTGAAAGTTCTACGCATGTAGAAAATGATGCATTATAAC
>JXSR01S006235.1:35961-47418 GCA_000969725.1 Ophiothrix spiculata
ATATTTGATAAAAATGAACGTATCGTTCATGTTTTAGGACACAGGCTGCTCTTAAGAATCCTACACTTAAAAAAAAGGTCTTCCGTGCATTATATGGCGGAACTTGATGATCTGATATTTATTACCATGTCTTTTATACTTTATTAAGTTGAATGATAATATGTGAGAATTTCTTACGTGATTAGCACATGTGTGATGCATTATTTTATGGGCGAATGTTTATGTTTGTAATAGTTCCGAACATTTGAAGATATTTAATCTTCTTTTATGTATAAAATTGTAAATAATGTTCAATAAAAACTTTATATACCGCTCAAAATTGTGGTCTAAGTTTGCCTCATCTCCAAAGTTACTTAATTACTATAGAGAGTTCTTTGTTGATTATATATTTTTTTACGATGAAGAAACTGAAAGGTTAAAGAAAATGAATCATATAAATATATATTCCAATGAGAAACAAAACAAATCATATCTCATTTTTAAATAAATTCTAAAGCTGCGTACGGGCTGTGTACAATTATAGTGACATAAAATACAATAAAATACAGTATAGTTCCTATTCCGTAGATATAGGGCATTTTTGGTTTGTAATCCATTGTGTAAAAATTAGCCTTTAAGCTTGGCACAAGGATTTACATGCACATGGAAATGACTCCGAATTAAACAAAAAAGTTCCTGACTTTTAAGCAACAACTCATTTGTCTCGACAATGAACTAATTTTCTTGTCTATCCTCACTGTAGCAGATGGTTCTCTCCCATTATGTATGAAGCTATCAGATTTGTCGTGTATTGATTTCAATTAAAAGACAATCATCTTTACTCTATGGATATTAGTTTACGTGCAGGGGCCTTGATAATGCATTAAAACAGATCGACTTGTACACTGATCCCCGTACGTATTTCGATCTTAAAACCTGACACAAATACCGTTGATGTCTGATTTGCTCATTCTACGAAGTACTTTATAAGTTCTTTGTCACGTCTGCTGTGCATATCACTTTCTTATCACAGATGGTATTGAATGTAAAATTGGATACATTGATTGGTACCTCTAAGAATTAGCAAACCTAACCTTAAATGATCATGTAGATAGATTGTTATTAAGACTGAAAGATAAGACACATACTGTACTTCATCACGAAGTGATTATTTTGCATAGGTATACACCATGTCTTGTGTGAAAGATTGATTGGTAGGTCAGACTTTGTCGGTGGACGTTGTCTGTATTGAGCAGTCATAGCACTCGCAATGTACAGAAATAAAAACATAAATCAATAATTTATTACTCCTTGTCAACATGAAAATGACGTGATATATCCCATGCTGTCAAATCGGGTATGTCCTAAATGGGTATCGATATCATTGTCTACTCCCAAGAATGCAAATGAGGATAATGAGCTTTATTCCGTTGTTGAGAACCCTGTTATATGTGCGGTAGAGCATGCCATTGTATTCAATTGGCTCATTTGCATTCTTGGGAGTAGAAAATGATAGCGTTACCCTTAAATGTCGATCTTTAGGTATTCAGCTCATTATCATATGGTGGAGCCTTAAATAAATAATTCAAAATACATTGAAATTCTGATCAAACCAACTTTTAAATATAATGTAAAATGAAAACGTAACAATTTCCACACATTTATTCGAATTCAAATTTCAGAGTGTAAACAACCCTAAACCTAAACATTTCATAGCTACTTGACGGATTCGACAAAATATTCATCTAAAAGAATTGATGATTGTTTTCATTTATGCTGTAGGATTATCATTGAGGGGAACTTTGACCTTACGTATAATTCATTTAATATAAGACTCTAAAAAGTAATGCCTCACCTCGAAAAAAATGACTCATGCGCCAGTATGAAACTCTCAAGCGTAGTTTTTAAGATTTTATGTAGAAACGCTGGAATTTAAGCTTTTATTTGACACCCTATTTTTGACAATTGACTGAGAAACATTGAAATTATGAAAAAAATTTGTTGTTTTCCGTTTTCGCAATGTACAAACCAGTAACGCAAAACTAGGACTCAATATGTGACGAGTTAGTTTTGTTACTTTTTTCTAAAGCATGCGCCATGCACGGGTTTCTAAACATCATCCATTCATTGAAATGTCTCAGATGTACTGTTGCTAGATGCTAAACGGCCAGGGAAAATGTTGTAACATGTTGCAAAAGAAAGTATTTTTTCCTGATATCATAGCAACAATTAATCAGAAGTATTTGAAAACATTGCTTTGTTTAGACAATTTTTCTGCACGAACATTTTTAAAACCATTTTAAAGAAAATCTGATACTTTCGGACTTGAAATTATTGACTCCAATGATCTAAAACTTGTGACGTTTGATATGGCTCCTGATATGGCCTTGAATGTTTTGGATGTAAATCAAGAATCTAGTTTGGAAACAGGTAAAATTATACATTGTCTGTTTCCTGGTGAAGAGAGCAACATATTGGATTGGTTTTAGACAAGAATTTATCAAATTTGAATTCCATTCCCTGTTTTGTGACCATTTATTCTTATGCAAATTAGCTATTCATGACAAACTTTTCCCTGTTTTTTTAATATGTTAATAGGGATGTCATGAATAACTATTTCTAGTTCAAAACATTTAGCCAGTTCAAATGTTCTGTCCGTGCATAACAATGCATTTTGTAATCCGTAGTAAAATATTTTGTTAACCCATTACTTATTTTATTCACTGGAGTCAATAAGTATAGATAATCCCCACTTGGGAAATTGCAATCCTTAACAATCCTTTTGTGTTTACACAATAAAAAGGACAACTAAAAATCACGAGTCGTTTTGCTTTTCGTCGAAGACAATAGCCTACATGTATCCTATACTTTGATTGACAGGCCTCTTTTGTGCGGTAAAATTTTAAAAGAAGTATCGAATTAAAATTCGATACTCCTTTTGTCATTTACGATTTAGTTTACAAAATCCTTTGTCCTTAATGAGATAACTTACGACAAACTTGAACAGGCTAATTGTGTCGCAATCTTGTCCATGAATTTTGCTACATTGACTATTAATGTAATCTTTGTTTGTTTAAAAAAATAATACAGGTTGTCATCTATTATTAAATTCACCACAAGTAAAACAGTAAATTTATACAGATTAACAATAAATTGTTACAATTTTGTAAATAAATTTCCTTTAAATATCTCACGATAGATCCTTATACAAGCATTCAAGTATTACATGTTCCATGAGTCATCAAACACAAGGACTTCATAGTTGTACTTATCATCGTGACGCACTTTACATCCAAATGTTTTAATTCAAGTTAAAATTAGTATTATGCTTTATCATGTTTAAATGACAGTGGAACAACCTGTTTTTGTTTACGAATGTTTAAATAAGTCTTTGGCGTAGTCAAAATTATATGCATTTACTGACCTTTTTAATTAAAAAGCGCTATTATGCATTTTCCTCCAGTGCTAATATTATGAAATAAATCTATGAGATGAATGAGAGTATACATGTCCATTTCCTTTAGTGCATTTTTTACAGATATTATGTGATTGTACAGTGTAGTTACCCAAATTTACGTCCCTTTCTCCGTAAAATCCTAAAATACTACGTCCTTAGTTTACGAATTTTTTAACCAATTATGTGTCTATTGTGTGGTCTATTCATATTTACAAAACATTTAGACCAAGAATTTACGATTTTGTTAACAAATTACCAATGATCACGAATTCTTTTGCTAACTGACTAACTGTGATATTTTTTGTTTTTGTAATCTTCTTAAAGTTTACCATAGAAAATGGTTTTGTTTACGAGGCAAAATTTTAGTAGTATTTAATGGTATGTTACCTCCGAACAACAAATAACTCTAGGCTACTTCTAATTTTAAATTCGTTGAAAATATCAGACACTTCGAAATTGAATACGTCAGTACAAGGAGACCCCAACTCCAATAGCTCCCTTCTATAAACATATAAATGCATACAAATCTCTGAAAATGCTTTCACATCACTAGAAAGCATTTCCATGTCTATATCCCTGTCCTAGTGTCACATTTGACCTTGTAGTTGGCTTTTCAGACATTGTTAGATAATAGTTGTAGTATAGTTGCAGAGGGGAGCTCATGGAGTTTTCTTGTACTAGCTGTTTAAATATAGCAAGTGTATCTAGCCCTCATGAATTTCAATAAGCCTACTGTTAAAATTCTATAATATGTAATTTTATATAGCTACAAAGTTTTTTTACAGATTGAATAAAAAATCCTTCATCCAATATCTGTTAATAAATCTAGCTGACTATAACCATAGCGACTTTGCGCAGTTCATAACGAAAACCTCTGAAGTGTATTCTTTTAAAACAGATTGTAATCACCCCTGTTTCATTTCGTTACAGATATCTCCTATCATACCGTATAATGATTAAAAGACTTGTAATATTAAATTCATGTGATTTGTTTACTACGAACACAATCCGAAAAGCGTTTACAAGAATATCCAATTTCTTTCCCGTGATCATGGTGATACCACTCCTTTGTCATCTTTTTAGTTCGACATGGATGATCTCGAGATAAAAAGATCTCGATATGATTTTATCTCGAGATAATTGAAAGATTCCGATATATTTTTATCTCGAATCTCGATATAATTGAAAGACTTCGATATTATTTGGAGGAGGAAAACAGTTTAACTAATATATGAAGAAATTCATAACATACATTAGAATTAAAAGAGCTTGTTTGAATTAAAATGTACGTCAGCAAAGTTAATTTCTCATTATTTTCTGTTAACTTTCATCTGTAACTCCTACATAGAATAGTCTGGTACCATGTTTTACTATGTATCACTGACACACTAGAATCAGACCAGGATTGCTACGAGAGACTAATATAAGTAAAAAACATCAACCAGTCAATTTGCATAAAAAATTGCTGTTATTCAGTATATAATAGTTGTACATCTGAAATTATTTACTGTATGCTAAAAGTCCTTTTTCACTTGTTAAATTCATTTTATATTTTGATAAGAAAATTGGGTGTGAAGTATTTTCTTCTTATGGATTTAAAGGTGAAATTGTTAAAAGACTCTCGTTCAACGTGTTGTGAGTTTTACGGAATACTACATAGTGATTTATGAATTTTTGGCCCGATTTAAATTTTGTCAAATTTGCTTCAATCAAAAACTGGTAAACTTATATGAAATTTGCGTCTATTATGTACCCCACTATCCCATGTTTTAAATAAATATTTTGAGGAAACATAGAGTAGCTTGCATATAAATGACATATATGTGACTAAATAGCTCCTAACAACTTTAAAGTCGGCAAAATGTACATCAGAGAAAACTCCACATCTTAGTAGGACCATCAACACAAAATATATTGCTTACTGGTTTTGAATGCGTTTATCTCGGTTTTATCATTTACTCGACGCCACCACCCAACCGTAGGTTAATGTGTGCGAAGCACAGACAAAACAATAACACGGGTCTCCTTCACAATTTGGCATAGTAATATGTTTTTACCAGGATGAAAATAAATCGAAATATCTCAGTCAAGAGAGATCACCAGCCGATTACGACCACGCATATAGGTAGATGATTAATATAAATACAAATTTCAGTCGTTGGTTTGTCAACCAGAAGTTCAATATGGAATTAATGGTACATTTTGTGGAAAAATTATGAATTCATGACGTAACATCCGGGCTTTATGCTTATTCTTCTCGTCCCATATTGCAACACTATAATAGTTCGTTTTACCGACAACACGATAGACTGGCCTATTAAGATACAGATATTCACCGCATCACAAAGCCTGTGGAATATGGGATACATGTCACTGTTAGTATAAATGTTATTTCCAGCCATCCCATGTTGCAATACGTTAATTTAACACTAAATGGTTCCGTTGACCTTCCATTTACATGAATTAGATATATGATAGGTTTATGCACAAAGCAATAATTGTGTATTGTGGGTAGGATCTAAACACGGGAAGTATCACTTCACTAACCTTCAGAAGATCAGGTAGCCCGCAGGTAATTTGATAATCTTCGAGGTCGATTTTGAATTAAAAATGACAAATGATTTCCGGGCTACTTCTTATGAGCCAGCCAAGCAGTTACCTGGACAAAGCTAAATTAGATGGGGTGGGGGAGCGTGAAGTTTTTTGTGTAATATTAAGTCCTTTTAATACCATTGAACATACGTGCCACCACGCTACAAGGCTATACGCTCTGTAGCCAGGCACACCCTATGATACGCGTACGCCCTTATGCACCACATCCAACCACCACACACGCTACGATCATTGCATATCTGGATGACAAACTTCGACGGACCATAACTTGTGTATATCGGATTAGGTTCATCAAGGTGTCATTTCAAAACTTATGACATGGACTTTGCAGATATGTAAAAAAGTGAAATTGACCAGGACCCGACTTAACGGCTGGTTTGAGCTGGACGGTCACATATATGCGTTCTCATTGTGTGAATCATATAAGCCATAAAGGAAGCATAGGTCTTTGACCTGAGAAGCCCGTACTTTTCTATTTGCGTTAATGGAAATTCACTTCTCGCTATCAATTTGGCTCCATCCTTCAGCATCGCTAAGTCAACTGGTCTCTGAAATTACTAGTAATATAATGTCCTGTACACGACAACATATCGCTTTTTATATCAATTTAAATGAATTTTGCGTAAAAAAATAGTGTTAATGGTAAAAATATAAGATGCCTAAATTGAAGGCTGTAGTGGAAGAAGTACTCAAGTCATAGACACTAGTTCTGAGATATGAGCTTTCCTATAACTTGAATACATATTTTATACTTAAAAGTACATGTCATTTTATATTGGAGTGTATCATTTATGGTAACTTAGAAGACTCTATCGTTTATTGATTTCAGGATATCAATAATCACTATTTTGGAACTTTATCCTCTATATTCATGGTAGCCTGTCAAGTAATCCTATTTATCTTGAAGTAACATATCCAAACATATTTGTTATGTACAAGTCACAAAGAAAAATGTACATTACTTGACCTCTGATCTTTTTTGGCTAATATCTCTTAACCCAACCATCAAGATATATAAAAGTATACATATTTGTTATCTACAGGATATGACAATTTATTTGATATGTTTGGACATATTGCCAAATTTGAAGCATATTTAAAATTTGACGCAAAAAAACCTCAAGCTTTACGACAACTTACGACAGAATAAATCGCTTAAACAATAAATATTTTCTACCCTACAGTTACCACCCATAACTCAATTTAGTCAAAATATGATTTAAATACTTTTTTCACTGCATTCTTCAATTTATACCAATCACAAACAGATTATTGCAAACAAACAGGGACTGAGGGACACATAAAATATTAAAAAGTACATTCGCAAATAAATCTAACATTACAGATCACAGAATCGCATACTGAAAGAGAACTAAACCTATTTAAAGTTTTAAACTTCGTAATTGTAGAAAATTCACATTCAAAGTTTTGTCCTTTTTGAGACCTATATAACTAAAATTAACATTAATATAATATTATTGAACAAAATAATGATAACGTGAGTGACACAATCTATTGTTTAAGTGTCTTGTGTCATATACGTTACCACTGCACAACTATATTCAAAAAAAAAAAATGAATATGTGTTACATTTTGCCATGTTTTTTTTAATGGCAAGGAACTATTTTATTTCTATCGGTACAGAGCCTCATATTTCAAGTATGCTTAATTAAAATAAGACAAGATCAAGTCAAAATACATTAGAGATGTAGCACTAAAATATTAAATGGCACAGGAAAATCAGCTTTTAAAAGTAGTTTGAAAGGATTGTTTCATAGAATAAAAGTACCCCCTCAACGCCTAAATGTAGTTTTATACTCTTGTGTTAGAGTGTTCACCAAACTTACTATATATTTGACAAAACCTTTCTAGTACATTGACAAAATTAGCCTCGTCAGCTGGCTATGTAACTGTCACATAAATTGTGAAATGATAATGTCTTGCGTATGAATACTCCTCATTATATTTTGTCTAATATTTCTTTTCTAATATGTCTGAATGTCAATTTCATCGTAATCCGGGGACTTTGACACGCTAAAATACATTGAGCAATCATGTTGCTGTATGGAAATTAACAGATTACATTTTAGTTACAATAACGCAAAGTGATTTTAATATAATATATTTTACCATGTTTTAGATTCGACACATAACATGATAAGCCATATTAAAATTAAAACTCATTTCATAAAAAGATTTAAGCCGTACACTGCCCAGATCTATTCTATATTTGATAGCAGTGCTAATCTAGTATATGGGGTATTGTTAGCTGATATAAATGTATTTGTGAATCGTCGGTGCTAAACCTGTCCATCAGTTGTGCAGCCCTAAACAAAGTAAGCCACTAGGTACTGGTAATAAGTATTCAGAATTGTCCTCTACACTTGATGCATCTGTTTCGAAGATAGAATTATTTCAGTGCATTTTATTTCAATTATTGATCATTTTTCCTTGCTTAAACATAATGTGCCTATGTTAAGTGTCAAATACATTACATATTTTTGTCATATTTTTTTCTTCTTATATATGAAAAAAATATTACCCAAAAATAAAACCTACAATATCTTTTCTTTAAAAGATGAATAGTTTTTTTGATCGCTGAAAATGACTTTGAAGCATCAGGAAAGTATAGAAAATTTTATATCAACACTTTTTAGTGTCACAACTTGTCTTTGCCCTTAATTTACTAAATAAATAACTGACTCTCTGCCAACAAGTTGTTAGTATCAGACATAAATTCATTTTCTTTTCTATCCTCACTGTAACAGATGGTTCTCTTTCATTATTTATGAAGCGCTCAGATTCGTCATGTGTATATCAATTTCAATTAAAAGGCAATATTTTTAATCTATATGGATATCAGTGTTTGCCAATATGACCGAATAATGTATCAAAACATAATTTTGCTTACGTTTCCCTACTTACGATTTTAATCCCCGACCCTCGCGCGCATATATACTTGTTGAAGTCTGATTAGCATTTTACTAAGCATGCTAAGTACTTTATCACGTCTGGTGTGTAAATCATTTTCTTATTACAGGCGACTTGTATACATCACAATGTTCAAAGATTGAATTCATGAATTGAAGTGGCACCTCCTAACAGGTATCTTAAATATGAAAGAAGTCACGGTGGTTAGAATGATGTTTCCGCTGGAAAAAAGGGAATTAACATTTTTCATCACGAAGTAATTATTTGCTTCCAGCTCGTAAGTTGGTTTCTGCAACTAAACGCCTGATGTTAAAAGATTGGTAGGTTTTAGAGAAATTAGTGCAGTCATCGTTTGACTTTCGATTCTTCCATCAGTTAAAATATGAAAATTTAAGAATTTATGTCAATTGATTAGTATATAAACTGGTATTTGTTTGCGCCTAAATGATTAGCTATTAACATGGTTTACAATGTTGTGATTCTTTACTTTCTGCAGATTTATACGGCAAAAATGATTTCAGTAACAACTTGAAGTTACTGTGAAAGTGTTTTAGTGGATTTGAATTAGAAAAATATATATAAATATTTCAAAAAAGAATGTCTTTGTTATTATCAAAATCCCGGTTTTCGCATTGTGTCATTAAATATTTACAATAAGTATCATTTACTTTTTCATTTTACTGAAAAAATCGACGATCAAACAATAGTTTCACTGATTTGAACACCCATACAATGTTTTAACGCCAGATGTGATATTAGCGTCAACCATTTACGAACTGAAAGTAAATAATTACGTTTTGGTGAAAAATGTTGCTGAACTTTAACTTCCTTTCCCTTTCTTTCAATCTTAATATCAATCTAGCCGCAGCCTTTCATTTGTGGTTAGGATTACTGTTTAATATAGGAGGTGTCAATTTAATATATGAATTTACATTACATCACTGTACATTGTATGCCGCCTTTTGTAAGAGAAATGATCTACACACTAGACGTGATAAAGTACTTACGCAAATCAGACTAGGTCAGGTACCAATCCTAAGAAGGGCAACTTTAGAGAATAATGTGACATGTTACATCAAAAGGTAGAAGTTGTCAGCAAACCTGATTCTGAGCTAGGGCCGTCTGAAGTTGAAAATGAGTGAAAATGGTCGGCAGGTTGAGTTTTAGATATCACAAAAAATTACATCTTTGAAGTATATATTTTTAATATATGTACTTCTTTTCTGAAAAGCACACTCTAAATGTGAAAAAAATTAGTTGTTTGTGACCACGTCAGATCAACTTTTCGCTGAAAATTTCCGTGGGACCGGCACTTGGGTACCCAATATGACAAATTTACACGACAAATATCAGCACTTTTCCGATAATTTCTCCTGGCAAATTTGGTATCTCCGTCTTTATTACAGTATGTAGAGCATACGGTATGTGCCAAATGTGGTGTCAACCAGGCAAGTAAAAGTGCTGGTTGCTATGGAATTTTGGAATGGTTCCTTTGAAAACCAGCAATATCTTAAGTTTAAAAGTGTCATGATTTTCAAACGCGATTTTCTCAGAAGCGTTTTTTTTTATTGGTAACAGGTCGCTAGTCCGAAAATGAAAGAAGGTTCGCTAGTCCGAAAACGCATTTTCCTATACCTGACGGTTCGCTAGTCCGAATTTGAAAAAAGGACCGTCAGTCCGAAAATATGGTTTGCTAGTCCGAAATCTACAACACTGCTGGTACCCTAATATTTTCATCCGTAGAACTGTTATTCTAAATTATGAAAGTCTTTGCCAAAACAATTCATGAATTAAAAAATATTTTAGAATTATTTTTTTTACATTTTTAACAAATCTGTGAGTAATTACACTTCCCTCGCGTCATTTGATCTCATCGTTGCTGTGTCTTCTAATGTATATTTTTAGCTATTCGTGCTATGTTATGAATTTTGTGTTATATATTTAGCTTATAGGGGATAGGCTATTTCACGGGCTTTAGTGGCCTTTCAGTCCTCTCCTCTATGTGTTTTAATAGGTTTTTAAGGGTCATTTAAAAGTTCTACCTGTTGTATCATAACTTTTGTTCTATTAAAGGTAGCTACTAGAACATTAGCAAGAATATAACTAAGAGAGTCACTTAAATGGTGCAACAATCATATCAATATATATTCTAGATTTCTGCAGGTGACTTGAAAGTCAAAGCTAATGACATTGCACCTGATATATATATGCAGCTAATGCATGAACAACCATATGTATTCCCAAAATTTATGCAAGTTACAGAATATTTGAAATGAAAGTTACCTAACAGTCCTGACAAGTTATTTGTCACTGATAAAGTAAACTTGTTACTGGTAGAAATTACCCAGAATTCCAATATTTGAATGAATGTCTTGTTACTCTGCATGTTACGAATATCAGCATAGTGTGTTTCTCTATAGCGTGACTTTACCAAGTGCGTTTATTTATGAAAAACAACAGTTAAAGGTACTACACCA